>PVJC01005148.1:0-60080 GCA_004026665.1 Murina feae | reverse complement strand
GAATAGGTGATCTGGCTTTGTAGATATAACCAAGATACAGATTCCATTGTCATCTGGAATGTGATTTAAAAGACTCTCCCTTCTTTCACCTGGCTCTTTCCACTCCTTGGCCCATTAATAAATGTTCTCTTATTTGTTCCATGTCTCCTTCTTGTTAAGTTTATATGTTCTAGGTGACAACAGTGTTATGTAAAGACTTAGAGGCCTGGTGCACAGAAATTTGTGCACTCAGTGATGTCCCTCAGCACGCCCTGTGCCCTCTAGCATTCTGGGACCCCTCGGGAAATATCCACCTGCTGGCTTAGGCCCACTTCCTGGGCAATCGGGCCTAAGCTGGCAGCCAGACATCCCTTTGGCAGCCCAGGGGCCCTCGAAGGATGTCCACTTGTCAGCTGGGAGCAGGCCTAAGCTGCAGTGGGACATCCTTAGCTCTGCTGAGGAGGCAGGAGAGGCTCCCGCCACCTCTAATGTGCTGGCGACTGGCAGCCTGGCTTGGGGCTGAGCAGAGCTCCCACTGTGGGAGTGCACTGAACACCAGCTCCTGCATTGAGCGTCTGCCCCCTGGTGGTCAGTGTGTGTCATAGTGACCAGTCATTCCCAGTGGTTCTTCTGTTAGGGTCAATTTGCATATTACCCTTTTATTATATAGGATGATGACACTCCAAGGATTCCATCCCAGACCTCAACATCCAGGTGATATGGAGCTTGGACCGTTAGTTCAGGCAGAAAGAGATTTTTGATCGCAAGGTAGGCAGGGATCTTCCAGTCTCAGCCTGAAGCAACTACAGAAGACTGACCACCAACCTTCATCTTCGCAAATGATTATGGAATTGAAATCTCACAAGGGGATTTGTGAAGCAGAAAAGCTGGGAAGGGAATGAAGACCTCAATCTCTACCCCTCCCCTTTTCCATCCTTGCTGGACATCACAGACCTAACTTTTACTGACCACCTGTTCCCTGCTACCTTCTCCCCAATTTCTTGTAGTTGAGACAAAAACCAGTCCCAGTCAGATTTGGCAGCCATATTGACCTAGTGTGTAACAGTGCCTTTATAATATCTTTATAATACATTTGCATGCAGTTTCAGAACACACCCGCCTTCCCGCCAATCACATGGCAATTCTGTGAGGACCAAACAGAAATCATTATCTGGAGAGGAGGGTTCAGGAGGAGCCACGTTGGCATCCCCCCCCCCCCCCAGTGTTAGAAGTGAAGAACCACACTATCCTTCCCCTTTGCCTACATTTAATAAAAGTCTTCCACCCATCCAGCCAGTGTGGCTCAGTGGGTGAGTGTTGACCTTATGAACCAGGAGGTCACAGTTTGATTCACCATCAGGGGCTGCAGACTTGATCCCCAGAAGTGGGTGTGCAGGAGGCAGCTGATTGATGATTCTCCCTCATCGATGTTTCTATCCCTCCTATAAAAAATATTTTTTAAAAAGTCAAACTTACTAAAGTTACTCAAGAAGAAATAGGATGCACATTAACTTCATTTATTGTGGTGACCATTTTTGCAATATATACAAAATTGAATCATGTACACCTAAAACTAATATATGTAAACTAGAGGCCCATTGTAGGAAGATTCCTGCAAGAATAGGGCTTCCTGAGCCGGAGGAAGCCCTCCGCTGCCTCGCTTCTTCCCATCTCTGCTGCCTCAGCTCCCTCCCTTTTCTGCCACTTTGCTCCCTTCTGTCTCCACAGTCTCTGCTGCCTCACTCCCTCCCGTCTCTGCTGTCTTGAACCCTCCCTTCTCCGCAACTTTGCTCCCTCCCTTCTCTGCCATTCACTCCCTTCTGCAGCACTTGGCTTCCTTCTAGGCTGTCTTCGCTAGGTGCCTGTGTATGCAAATTAACTGCCATCTTGACTGGGTTAATTTGCATGTCGCTCTGATTGGCTGGTGGGCATAGCCTGGCTGATGGGCGTGGCTTAGGTGTCTCAGAGTAGGGGTTAATTTGCATATTACTCTTTTATTAGATTAGATTAGTATCTCATTTTTTAAAAGGTGAAAAAGAAATAGGAAACCTATTAGCTATATAGCTATGAAAGAATTTGGATTGGTAGTTTGAAATACCACAAGCACTAGGCTCAGATGGCGTTACTAGTGAATTCTACCATCCATTTAAAGAAAGGAAGAACCCCAACAAAACCACTTCCTCACAAAGCCTTCCAGAAAGCTGAAGAGGTCAGACTATTTCCTTGTTCTAGGAAGGCAGTTTGTATATTTCTCCACACTAGGAGACTATTTTTTTTAAACTTTTGATCTTTACATTTATGTAAGTAAATTTATTCAAGAGAGCGCCCAGATTATTTTTTAAGTATATTTTTATTTCAGAGAGGAAGGAAAAGAAATATCAATGATGAGAGAGAATCAATGATCAGCTGCCTCCTGCATGCCCCCCACTGGGGATTGAACCCACAACCTGGGTATGTGCCCTTGACCAGAATTGAACCGTCCACAGGCCAACATTCTATCCACTGAACCAAACTGGCTAGGTCCCCAGACTATTTTTCAAAAGGCAAGGTCTTGCCCTGGCTGGGCAGTTCAGTTAGTTGGAGCACCCTCCTGTATACCAAAAGGTTGCAGGTTCAATCCTTGGTCTATGCATACAGGAGACAACTGATTGATGTTTCTCTCTCTCAAAATCAATTAAAAACATATCCTTAGGTGAGGGTTAAAAATAATAGCAAGATCTTCTCAACATTTGTACCCAGAAACATTGACAAAATACAAAATCCATTTCTGATAAACTCTCAGCAAATTAGGAAGTAATTTATGTAAAACCTACATGAACATCATATTTTATGTTGAAAGATTGAATGCTTTCCCTGTACAATCAGGAAGAAGGCAATGATGTTCAACATTGTACTGAATGTTCTAACTAGTGCAATGAGGCAAGAAAAAAAAAAAAAGCAAGCCAAGAGAGTAATAGGAAATGGATTTACCCTCCTGCCTGTGACAACTGAAAAACTAGACTAAATAAATGAAACAGTGGTTTTCAAGACATTGGACATAGGGCAACTAAGTGTAGCAATGATTGATGAATGGAAAACAAATACATCCTGTCTGAAAATAGATTCCAGGATGAAGGGAGGTGGAACCAAGGTATAGTCCATACCAGACATCTCTGAATTAAAGAGGAAACTGGGTTAACTGGGAGGCCAAGGCAGCCAAGGCAGGACAAAGTATCAAATAAGAGAAAGATGCACAGAGTGCGGTGGGAGCTCACTTTTCCAGTTTTCCGCTGAGCACATGCAGCTGGAGAAGAGGGGAGAAATCAAACACTTGGAAATAAGCAAAAGGAAGTGTAGCCTGTCTTCAGTGTCTAATTGACTTTGCCAAGAAGACTATCTGTGTCTCACTTCACAATGTACCATCTGTAGAGCCCAAACTGTGACCTGTAAACTTGCCAATTTCTGTCCAGCAGAAAAGATAACCCCCAATGTTGTAGTTGATTGTTCTGAAACTTATTTACCAGTGTATATCTAAACTAGCAATCTTAAGCTAGCATTACTTTTTAAAATTATATTATTTTTATATTTTAAATATCTGTAAATACACAGTTCTACATGTAAGCACACAGTTCCTTCAATACTCTTGGAATCAACTTTATCATCATTCTGTGCCCATCATTAATGAGTTAATAAATTTTTGGCATGGCTTCATTCTGTTACTTGTGTCAGAGCCATATCTTACACTTTGTATTTTTATTTATTTTTTTACATTTTTATTGATTTCAGAGAGGAAGGGAGAGGGAGAGAGAGATAACCATCAATGATGAGAGAGCATCATTGATCAGCTGCCTCCTGCACACCCCCCACTGGGGATCAAGCCCACAACCCGAGCATGTGCCCTTGACCAGAATCAAACCTGGGACCTTCCAGTCCGCAGTCCAATGCTCTCTCCATTGAGCCAAACCAGCTAGAGCCATATTTTACCCTTTTTAAATATTTTGCATTGATATGATTCCACTGAGATGCCCACATAGGCATTTCTACCAGAACCAACTAATGAGTACTAGAAGCGCACCTCATGGGATATTTAAGCCCATGGGTACCTTTTCTTTTTTTTTTTTATTTTACTTTTTTTTTTGCCCCAGAGCAAATCCCAAAAGGAAGTCTAACTTTACTCTTGAGTCTCTATTCCTGACCCCATGCTTTTATTTTCATTTCTGGTTCTTTACCAGTCTTGGTTCTGGTTCTGATTTGCACATTGTTGATAAGCTATTCTCAATTGGTAACAGCAACAACGGGATCTGATTTTATGGCTTGAACGTTTATTTGGTTATCAATATCAGCATGATGAGGATTTATACTCTGTTAGCTAATAGATATTCTTTCTTCTTTCTAAATGCTTTCCTATTGGGTCAGATCAATTAAGATGTTCTGTGTACACTGAAAAGGAAAACCCTTGAGGTTGGGACTGATCAGATTTTGTGTTCTCTGTTTACTTTGACCCATAGCTGCAGTTGTAGAACTAAAGCTGCAAGCTTTCTGTGAGTCTTTGTGTCTGTGTGTTTACCTCTTATTATATGAAATTGCAACATTTACTTATCTCTGAGTACATTCATAAATTACACTCTTTGTTGACACAATACAAAGCCACGTACATAATAACCCCTTTTTACCTTGTCACCTCTTGATGGCTTTTTATCTTGTCACCTCTTGATTTGTATGTAGCTCTGTACAAATGTGTTGTGTGTGTTTCTCCAGCATTTTGAATTGTTTTTAGTGGGAGAGGGAATGGGACTGCCAAATAAAATACAAGACACCGGTTTAACTTGGATTTCAGATGAACAATAAATTTTTTAGTATAAACATGTTTGAAATTCAAATTTAACTGGACATCTTGTATTTTTGTTTGCTAAATTTGGCAACACTGGTGGGAGTAGGAGTCAAGCCAAATAACCTAGACTACCATTACTGGAAACAAACATTTTTCTTTCAAGTTCTCAATCTTTGGCTAGAAATTTCAGATATATAGATTAATAATTTTTTTAAAAGACCATTCTTATTTGTTTGTTTTTCTGGTTTTGAAGAGAGTATATCTTTTTAGTTTATACTCCTAGTCTTTGATGTTTATATAAAGTTAGCTCTTGCTGTACAACAATCTCTCTCTCCTCTCCAAAAACAAACAAAAAATAAAAACAACTCAGTGGCTTAAAACAATAACCATTCCTGGGCCATCTGGACCGTGCAACTTGTCTACATAAGCTCAGTGAATCTCTGCATCTGTGGCCATTTGGCAGATTGGTTTGCAGTTGATGATCTCAGATGACCTCACTAGCATGTCTGGTGATTGGCAGGCTGTTGACCAGAGCAATAGGGGTGACTACTGACAGGGCCACATGTCTCTTGTCACCCATTCATCTTTTTGTGGCAGCTCCAAGTGAGTGAACTCCAGTATACAAACACTTTTCATTACTTTGTTTTTTATATGCTAAAGCTGAAGCAAATCACACAGCCAACCCAGATTTAAGGAGTAGAGAAATAGACCTCACCTCTTTTTGGCATGGGAAAAATTTGTGACCATTTTGCAATCTATCACAAGTATATACTATCCATTCATATGTTTTTAGAAATTACCCTAAAAATTTTAATACCCATGTCTAATTTTTCATAGTCTAAAGTAAATCATGATCTGGCCATGGCAGAGTAAGCAGTACTGAATCTGCCCCTTTCCTACACATACTACAAACTATTAGAAAATTGGGGGAAAAAAACATGAAATAACTTTTCCAACATTGATCAATAGGCAGCAAAGGATTATGACCCCTGAAAGAACAGAAACAAACAAGTTTTCCATCTAGAGGCACTTTCTGGACCAGAGTACCGGGGAGGAGAATCCAGTCAGAATGCAGTGAATTTCTTGAAGAGACAGAGGTTAGGATTTGGAGAAGCTGTGACAGTTGGAATTCATGTAGCAGAGTATCAGAGAAGAGGTAGCTACACAGGGAAAGATTTCTAGAAATCTGCACTGGGTTTGTTTTTACTGAATACCAGTATGTGCATTTATAGGGTAAAGCTCCTTGAAGCTGGGCTAAGAACTACTGAGGGTCCTGGGTACACATAGAGTTGGAAGACATTTGAATTCCAACCAGCCAGAAAGAACTAAAGAACTGGAACCTTCACTAGAGACTGCGTAAAGGTCAAGCCTTATTAGTAGGACCAAACCGGTCCTTGAGTAATGGCTACTGTAGACCAACTCTAATAATGCTTAGAAACAATCTTGAAAGAATCAAGGTAATCCTCAAGGAATTTAACTGCCACTTAAAGAAAACAACACTCTTTAAAAGAAGGCAATAGCCCAGCTGGTGTGGTTTAGTGGTTGAGCGTTGACCTATAAACCAGGAGGTCACAGTTTGATTCCCGGTCAGAGCACATGCCTGGGTTGCAGGTTTAATCCCCAGTAGGGGGCGTGTAGGAGGTAGCTGATCGATGATTCATCATTGATGTTCCTATAGCTCCCTCTCTGTTCCTCTCTGAAATCAATAAAAAAAAAATATTTTTTAAAAAGGCAACAAAACACATCACTCAACACTATGTGCGACATTCAGTTAAAGATATTAGTATGACAGGTAGCAGGGAAATGTGACGCATAACCAGGAGAAAAAATGATTAACAGAACAGATCAAAAAATGATAGAGATGATGGAATTAGTAGTACAAATTTTAAATTTTATTTTAAATATACTCAGGGATTTAAAGGAAAATAATATGAAGAAATAAATAAAACATTTATTGTGAATTAGAATGTTTAACTTCAACAATACAAAATAACTTTAAACATTTCAACTCCAATTACTCCCTTCTAATTTTAAATGCTAGTGTTATGTATTTCAGTGATATCTTTTCTTAATTTCATAAAGCATTATAGTGTATGTGATCAATGTTCGTTTGGATTTACCTATGTATTTATTTATTTATTTAAATTTATTTTTGTTAATCCTCAACCAAGGATATTTTTTCCATTGATCTTTTTAGAGAAGGTGGAAGGGAGCAGAAGGGAGGGAGAGAGCAAGTGGAAGATAGAGGGAGAGAGAGAACCATCAATGTGAGAGAGATACATCAAATGGTTACCTCCATTGCATGCCCGGATGGTGGCTGGGGATTGAACTGGAGACCCTTTGGTATGGGGCTGACCCTCTCACCACTGAACACACCGGCCAAGACGGTATTTATCATTTTGTTCTTCGTTATTGTCTTTCATCTCAGACCACCCACCTGTTGTAACCTCTTTTTTTCTTTTTCTGCCTAAAGTACACATTCTAGAATTTCCTTTCATGAATACCTGTAGTGGCAAACTCTGCATTTGTTTGAATATCTTTATTTTAATAATATCTTCATATTTAAAATATATTTTCACTGGTCGCAGAATTTTAGGTTGACGGTTATTGCTTTCAGCACATTAAACACTTTAAAAATATTACTTCACTAACATATAGCCTCAATTGTTGCTGTTGATAGATCATCTGTCATTCAGATTATGACATGTTTGGTGGTAATCTCTTTTTCTAATGGCTGCTGCAAATGTATTTTCTTTTGCTTTTGTTCTGTAATTTCTTTGTTGTGGGTCTCTGGATATAACTTCCTTTTAACTTATGCTGTTTGGGTTCCATTGGATATCTTGCATCTGTGAACTGAGTTCTTCCTTTTGTTTTAAAATAGTGTTAGGCATATGTCTTCAGTTCATTGCTCTATTTTTTTCTCTCTCCTTCTTCTAGAACTTTAAGTAGGCATTTGTTAGATCCTTGCACTATACCCTCTATTGTCTTTTTTATATTTGTCATTTTTTTTTGTTCTGTGTAATTTTTTCATACCTAACTTCTAGTTTACCATTTTTGACCATGTCTAAAGACATATACAAGAAATTTAAACCCATCTAGAAAATTTAAAATTGATATATTACATTTTTATAAGTTCTTTTAGTTTCTTTTCAGGTATATTGACTTTTAACCATATTTTCCACCCTCTATCTTATTTCTAGAAATGTATTAAACATGCTTTTAAAAGTATGTATTTTTATGGATTTCAGAGAGGAAGGGAGAGGGAGAGAGAGATAGAAACATCAATGGTGAGAGAGAATCATTGATTGGCTGCCTCCTGCACAGCTCACACTGCGGGTAGAGCCCACAACCCAGTCATGTGCTCTGACTGGGAATTGAACCATGACCTCCTGGTTCATAAGTTGACACTCAACCACTGAGCCACGGCAGCTGGGCAAAAAATACTTTTTCTTTTCTACTTGGTGCCTGGTAATTTCAACATCTGATGTGTTTGCAGCTTTTTTGTGTGCATTTTATTTTTACTGTTGACAGTACTGCAGCTGTGATATGTTTGCAGTTCTGATTTTTCTGTCATTTCTTCTGGCTCTTGCTAATGGTGCTTTGTTTCCTGGTGGTTTTAGATTTGTTTTGTGTTTTTGTTGTGGTGTGTTATTTTACTATGAACTGATTTTTAAAAACATTTTCTTTGAGAAGTCTTTAAGGCCTGGGATGAAGAGGAGTTCCAGGGATTTGCTTTAGCTTCTTTTGAGCACCTGAGGGCATCATTGTACTAGGACTACTTTAAACTTAATTCTTGGCTTTAGATTTTTTTGTTTTTTAAGTATCCAGATTGTATGTATTTGTACTACAAATGTTAATTAAAACTAGCTTGTGGTTACAGATTCTTAGGAGATATAATCTCCTCGTTTCCATCTCAGTGCCAAGTTTTGAGATGAGCAATTTTTGTTGGAGACCCCTGGCGATGGTCAGTGTGGTGGGGAAATGGATGATGTCTAAGTTGCCTCACACTGAGAGTGTAATGCTCTGGGGACTCAGCTTTATGGGGGTTAAGGGAGAATCTCCTTTTAGATTCTCTATGTTTAGATGCTCCTGGGCTTTGATTTCTAACTTGCATGCCGCACAATACTATCAAAAGTGAACCCTAAAGAAACCAAACAAAATAATGACAAAAAAGTGAACCCTAAGCTCTTCCAGTTTTGGTAAGTATCTCCTTCATTCATTTCACTTCAATTTTCATTATATTTTGTTATTCAAAATATGCTTTTCCTCCCCACATTTTGACACCACTGAAATCAGTATGCACCTTGAAATGATAGTGTCATACAATCACAGTCAGCCAGGGTCGGGCATAAAATAGATGTATTGGTTATGTGTGTATAACTATCAAAGTAAAGCATTCAAATGTGCAGGATGAACATCAGTGGCTTGGAAGAAAATCTTGGAGTTGACAGAGGAGTATTCTTTTAACCCTTAGGAATCAAATGTCTGTGGAGTGAAGCTATCCTGACATATTCAGCAACATTCCTGAAATATGAGTCAGAGGTAGGTTAGTGCTCTGCAATTACAAGTCAGGCTTCAGAGCCCAGAGTCAATAGTTCTTCATTCTTTGAAGGATTATTTTATGAAATAATACATCACCAGTTCTTGATGGCACAGAGCATTGTGTAGAAGAGTACGATGAAATGGGAGGAACTTTTTGGCATATATGAAGTGAAATTTCACTGTTTGTGTGATTACTAAGTCTAAAAGATAACCTCTAATAATTATAAAAGTTTTAAATGACAAAAAAGCATGTCATAGTTCAACAGCATTTTCTCCTTTCATGGTAGTAAATAAAGCAATGGTATCTCTTTCAATACATGTAACACATTAAATCATCTTTTCTTTCTTGTCAGCTTCTGAGTACATTTGAGACTTCTAAAATATCCAGTAATTTTAGTTGATTTTAGCAGGTGCTTTAGTCCTCTAGTGCCCAGTCTTCTATACTACCAGGATGTAAGTCTTGCATTACTTTTACAATAAAAAAACACACACATTATTTCCAAAAAATTATTTGGTTTTGAGTCTTTCAGAAGGAGAGAGAAAGAGAATTATAGTAAAAGAAAAATTTTAGCATGTTTGTGTACTAGCTCCTTGTTTCTCATATTTTGTGTATATTTTCCTCTTGATTAGATTTGCTGGAGGCTTATCTATTTCAGAATGTGTGCATATCATGTTTTTATTTTCTAATTAAGTTTGTTTTGGTCTTAATTATTCCAATTCTTCTATTTACTTATGGGGATTTTTTTGTTGCTTTTTAAAATATATACATATTTTATTGATTACAGAGATGAAAGGAGAGGGCGAGAGATAGAAACATCAATGAAGAGAGAATCACTGATCAGCTGCCTCCTGCATGCCCCGCACTGGCCGGGCAGTTGTTGCTTTTTTCTTTTCTTTTTTTAATATATTTTATTGATTTTTTACAGAGAGGAACGGAGAAGGATAGAGATTTAGAAACATCGATGAGAGAGAAACATCGATCAGCTGCCTCCTGCATACCCTCCACACTGGGGCTGTGCCCTCAACCAAGGTACATGCCCTTGACCTGAATCGAACCCGGGACCTTTTAGTCCGCAGGCCGATGCTCTATTCACTGAGCAAAACCGTTAGGGCTGTTGTTGCTTTTTATATCATCTTTTCTTTCTCTCAAGAAATATATTTTAAACTATACATTTTCCTCTAAATATGACTTTGACTTTATCACAAAGATTTAGGGAGGCTGGCATTTTAAAAAATATATTAACTAATAATAGTTAATAGTATTTTCCGTACACTTTTATAGCCCACAAAGCTTTCTCTTTTCACATTTCCCTCTCTTTTTGTTTAAGTTCTAATTTGTGGATATTTGTTTATTTTACAGGTGATTGGGGACTATTAGTACTATTAGCACAAGAATACATTTAAGCCAATTAATGTTTAATTGTAAACAGAAAATATATCCCATAAAATGTTTTCCTTTATTGTCTTTAATGAGATTTTCCTCCATAACCTAGGATGCTCGGTTTATATACATGAACATGTGTAGTCATTATTTGTAGAATGTAAAATCTGAAATAATGTTCTGCATTATTATGTTGTTCAGATCCTCCATGCCTTTATATATTATCTGCTTAATCTGTCATTGATATTAGGGATTAAAAGCTCCTACTATATTTGTATTTTTATCATTTTATCATTATAATCCTCTTAATCTACATTATATATTTATCTGTCATGTTGGTTTATATCACTCCCTTATTATCTTTTCATTATTACCTTTTATTGCATACAATAATTCCACCTGCCTTAACTATTTGTTTATCCTAAGTTCTACTTTATCTAACACTAGGGGCCCGGTGCACAAAAATTTGTGCACTCTGTGGGGGGAGGGGAGGTCCCTCAGCCCGGCCTGTGCCCTCTCGCAGTCTCGGGGGATGTCCACCTCCTGGCATGCCTGGCCAGCCTGGGTGAGGAGCTGATGGCTGTTTACAGGCTGGCCAAGCCCCCCAGTGGGGACTCTCACCCCATGGGGGTGTGGCCAGCCTGGGTGAAGGGCTGAGGGCCATTTTCAGGCTGCCCACAGCTCCCATTGACCCAATATCCCAGCGAGGCTGGCTGGAATCAGGTTTCTGGGTTTATTTATCTTCTATAATTGAAACGTTGTTGCCTTGAGCCGAGGCCTAGGCAGGCAACAGAAGCCTCCTGTTTGCTTCAACTCCATGGCTTCTATAATTGAAACATTGTTGCCTTGAGCAGAGGCCCAGCTGGCCTAGGCAGGCAGTTCCCTCTATTGCTGGTGTAATGGAAGCCTCCTGTTTGCTCTAGCTCTGTGGCTGCTGGCCACCATCTTGGCTGGGTTAATTTGCATATAGCCACTCTGATTGGCTGGTGGGCATGGCTTGGCTGGTGGTCGTGGCTTAAGTGTCTCAGAGTGATGGTTAATTTGCATATTGCTCTTTTATTAGATTCGATTAATATTGTTATCACTGCTTTCCCTTTTTATCAGTTTAGTTTATCTTTGCCTATTCTGTGATGTTTAGCTTTTCTAGGCCTTTGGCTTTTAAGTAGCTATATTAATAACTTATTATTTAATTGATTTTTAAATAATTTATGCTTTTTTGCCTTCTAGTAGCAGGATATAGACTGCTTAGAATAATTTTAATTATTATACTTGGTTTTGCTTACTTTCTATTTTATGCTTCTGTGAAACTGAATAAAAGAAACCTCATTTAAAATGGAGTCAGGAAGCTAGGAGGAGGAACTCTCATGTGCTCCCACTAAATGTCAGTTACACACCCCAACAGGAAGAAACTACCTTGTATTCCCAAAAAGAAGTATCTCTATTTTCACTACCCCAGAAGCAGGAAGGAAGGTTTTCTTGTTACCCAGCAACAAACCCAGCCAATGGGAACTATCGCAACTCAGCCAATGAGAAACCATCACCACCCTGAACTCTGTCTTTTCTCTGTTGGAATTTCATTGAAAGCAACCCCTCCCAACTTCCTGCATTTTTCACTATAAAGTAATATTCTTCTTTGTTGAACTTGCCTATAATTTTTTGCTTTGGTGTGCTTGTCCCTAATTGCAATTCCCTGATATGTCTGAATAAACTCAATTTTGCTGGTGAAAATAACTTGCTGTTTTATTTTTAAGATGAACACTTCCTAACTTATTTTTCTTTTAGTTCTGCTTTTTCTATGGATTTCACTTTGTTTCCTTTTGCTTTTTAAATCAATTTGGAAGGGAAAGTTAGCCACTTAAAAAACAAACATTTATTATCTTACTCAATTTCTGACAGTTGGGAATCTGGGAGTGGTTTAGCTGGGCAGTTCTTTTGTAGGGTAGATCACAAGGTTGCAGTCTCAATGCTGCCTGGTGTTTGAATCTTCTCAAGACTTGGCAAGGGCTGCAAAGTTTGCTTCCAAATTTGCTTCGAAGCTCACTCACATGGTTATTGTCAAAAGGCCTTAGTTCCTGGAGGCCTCATTCCTAACCACATGGACCTATTCCCAGGACTCTTCATGACATAGCAGCTGGCTTCCCCCAGAGCAAATAATCTAAGGGAGAGGGAGGAGTCAAGATAGAAGCCAGTATAACCCTAATCTCCCAAATGACATACTACCACTTTTGCTGTACTATTGATCATACAGTCCAACCCCAGAGCAATATGGGAAAGGACAACACAAGAATGTAAATACCAGAAAACAGGGATATTGGGGGCTATTGGAGGCTGGCTACTTTAATGACCCTGTTTTTAAATCTGGTGAATATCTTAAGTCCAAAAACATCCTTAACTCTATATTTACCTAAATAGAGAGCTCTAATAAGAAATAACTTGGGCTATCAAATTATAAGATAAGTAGTTTAGTACATTAGGCTTCTTTATCTTATGATTTCCTCATACTTTTTCATTGTTTATTAACTTACTATTGGGATTTTATAATTCCTAAAATCAATCTCTTTTCTATATCTTTTTATAATATATCAATTAAGAAGATTTAATAACTATAGTTAATATCATTGTCAAGTTTCCACCATAGAGAACCATTAGGAGTTATATATTAATAGATTTGTGGCAAGTAATAGTCTTTTGCAGTTGTGGGGGCTGGCTAAAAGTATTCGAAACCATAGTGTAGGCCAGCTGGAATTCTCTAGAAAGCTGAAGCTTCAGTCCACAGGTGGAACTGCTTCTCAGTTTTGCTCTTAAAAACTTTCAGCGGACTGAATCAGATCCACCCACATAATCTAGGGTAACCTGCTTTACTGATTATGAACCATAGTCATGTCTGCAAAATACCTTCAGACCAATATCTGCTTTGGTGTTTCATTGAGTAACTGCAGGTATTGCCTCCCCAAGTTGACATAACACATCACTTTTCTTCAAAATCATGTTTCTTCAAACAATAGTTTACAGAGCCCTTGGTGCTCTTGAAGACACCAAATATACAAGGAATATGCTTCCTATATTTTATGAACACTTAGCCATGCTAACATTGCTTTTCAGTCCATTTCATTACAAATAAAACTTACATTTGAAATAAATGTCTTTCTCTCCAATTTTGCATATAATCCACTTGTTTTCAGGTTGGAAGGCTTAGAGTTATGTTATTTATTTACCAGTAAATTATTTTATTTTTCTAAAGCTATGGTCTTGGACTCTGCTAGTTAATTTTTATTTTCTCTCTGAACTCTGTGTCCAATCTCGGTTCTTTTTTCAGATGAAAAAAATTCTTTTATACTTTATTGATCTCCTCTGTGCCCATTTTCCTGTATTCTTTGAAACTTCTATTATTCAAAGGTTGGTTTTTCCTTCCCTTTTCACACTCTTAAAATTCACTTATATTTTTTATTTTCTAATATATTTCTCTAAATTATTTTTATTTAACTGACTCTACTTTTTTTGCTGGGTCCATTTTGCTTTTCACTGTTTTATACAATTATTAGAGGCCCGGTGCACAAAAATTTGTGCACTCGGTGGTGGGGGGGTCCCTCAGTCCAGCCTGTGCCCTCTTGCAGTCTGGGACCCCTCAAGGGATGTCCACCTGCTGGCTTAGGCCCATTCCCTGGGGGATTGGGCCTAAGCTGGTGGTCAGACATCCCTCTGGCAACCCGGGAGCCCTTGGGGGATGTCCACTTGCCAGTGGGGAGTAGGCCTAAGCTGCAGTTGGACATCCTTAGCCCTGCTGAGGAGGTGGGAGAGGCTCCCACCACCACCACTGTACAGGCACCCATCAGCCTGTCTTGTGGCTGAGCAGAGCTCTCCCTGTGGGAGCACACTGACCACCAGGTGGCAGCTCCTGCATTGAGCGTCTGCCCCCTGGTGGTCAGTGTGTGTCATAGTGACCAGTCATTCTGCTGTTAGGGTCAATTTGCATATTACCCTTTTATTATATAGGATCTTACTTGGTAATGTGATAATCATGACCAAGTGTTGCTTAATAAATATATATAAGAATTCTCGATAGACTTGATGTTGCATTTTCAGGAATTAATTTTCAGCTCTTTTTTAGCATTTAATAGTTCTTGTGGTTCATTGATTTCAATGTTTGGGTTAACTATGAACTAATATGGTATTGTTATTTTTCTAGACACTGAATTACTTTCATGTGTACATCTAATGGCCTTGAGTTTCATTTGTGGAGTTTTACTGTTGATACCGAGATTTTTATTTGTTTTAATGATTTCTTTATTTTTAGAATCTAGGAGAGTATGGGAAGTCTGAGGCAGTTTCTCTTTGCCATCTCAGAAGTCCTGAGGTGTGTACTTTTAAATGATTGGGTATTTTTTGTTTTTTGTTTTTGTTTTTGTTTTTTTAAAATATTACAGCAGAGCATTTAGAATAGCAGCTCAAGAATCAAGAGAATTCTAATTAAGTCCCAGTTTCTCTCCCAAATACCTATGTAACTTTGGCTCATACCTTCATTTTTATGGGCTTTAATTTCCCCATCTACAAAGTGTGGAAAACAAACAAACAAACCCGCCCTTACCTTTAGGAGTGTGTGGTGGGGGATGTAAAGGTTTACAAGAAAGCCAAGAAAATTCATGCCTTTCAGCAAAAAATGGGCTGAGAGGATAGGGGTGTTGAGAGTGGGAAATGAGGGGCAGAAAGTTGGAAACAAGTGAAGGGAATCTCTCATTCATGCTGCGTTTATCAGCTAGGTATCTAATAAAAGAGTAATATGCAAATTAACCATCACCCCAAGACACCCAAGCCACGCCTGCCATCCAAGCCATGCCCACAAGCCAATCAGAGCAACTGTATGCAAATTAACCCAGCCAAGATTGCGGCCCGCAGCCACAGAGCTAGAGCAAAGAGGAGGCTTCCATTACACCAGCAATGGAGTTGAAACTGCCTGCCTAGGCCGGCTGGGCCTCTGCTCAAGGCAACAAGTTTCAATTATAGAAGATAAATAAACCCCAGAAACCTGATTCCAGCCAGCCTCGCTGGGATGTTGGGTCAATGGGAGCTGTGGGCAGCCTAAAAACGGCCCTTAGCCCCTCACCCAGGCTGGCCAGGCACCCCAGTAGGGACCCAAACCCTGGAGGGACTGTTGGCAGCCTGAAAATGGCCCTCAGCCCCTCACCCAGGCTGGCCACACCCCCATGGGATGAGGGTCCCCACTGAGGGGCTTGGCTAGCCTGAAAACAGCTATCAGCCCCTCACCCAGGCTGGCAAGGCATGCCAGCAGGTGGACATCCCCTGAGGGGCCCCAGACTATGAGAGGGCACAGGCCAGGCTGAGGGAGCCCCCCAAGTGCACAAATTTTTGTGCACCGGGCCCCTAGTCTAATTTAATAAAACAGTAATGTGCAAATTAACCCTCACGCTGAGACACCTAAGCCACGCCCACCATCCAATCAGAGCAATGGTATGCAAATTAACCCAGCCAAGATGGCGGTTTATTTGCATACACAGGCACAGATTGAAGACTGAAGACAGCCTAGAAGGAAGCCAAGTGCTGCAGAAGAGAGCAAATGGCAGAGAAGGGAGGGAGCAGAGATGGGAGGGAGCAGAGTGGCCGAGAAGGGAGGAATCAAGGCAGTGGAGATGGGAGTAAGTGAGGCAGCGGAGATGAGATGAAGCGAGGCAGCAGAGACTGGAGGCAGAAGGGAGCAAAGCAGCAGAGAAGGGAGGGAGCTGAGGCAGTAGAGATGGGAGGAAGTGAGGCAGCGAACAAGGATGTGAAGCCTGCCTCGGCGGGCTTCGCTCCCTTTTCAGCTTCACTCCGGCTCAGGAAGCTCTGTTCTTACAGGAATCTTCCTGCAATGGGCCTCTAGTCTATAATAATCTATAATAATAAAAGAGTAATATGCTAATTAGACCGGACTTCTGAACAATCTTCCAGATTTCCCGATGAAGCCAGGGCTGCAAGGACCAGGGCAGCCTCCAGGGCTGCTGCTGCCTCGGCCCTCAGAACCCCTTGCACAAATTTCATGCATTGGGCCTCTAGTTTTATATAAGTTGTTTCAGATCATTGTCACAGCTTTGTGAGCTGGGTTTATTTCTTTCCTATTTTGCAGTAAGAGAACCAACTCAGTACTAATTCAAATAATACTAGCTCTGTACCTTTTGAATTGTGTGACTTGAGTAAAGTCACTCAACTCAAAAGAGACCAAGATAGGATCAGAACTCAAATCTTTGATTAATAGGTAATTTTCCTCTCCACTATACTCCACTGTAATGAAGGAAGAGCAGCAAAAATGTGACATTGAGCAGGACATGGTGTACAGATGTTGCATTTCCTCCTTTTTGTCCCTTTATTTCCTCCCTCCCTCGCTTCCTTCCTCCCTCCTTCCCTCCCTTCCTTCCTTCCTCCTTCCATCCCTCCCTCTCTTCCTTCTTTCCTTCCTCCTTCCTGCCTCCCTTTCCTCCTCCCCTCCTCCCTCTTAAATTACAGGCAAACAGGAAAATACAGTGACTAATTTAAAACAATTAATAAAACCAAGGAGCTTATCAGGTCTTAACACTTGGCCATGTTTGCTTCAGATTTTCTTTTTTAAAGAAATTAAACATGTATAGTTGAACCCATTTTGTACCCTATTGCTTTCTCCCCAGTAGTGCTCATTAGTATATGTCATTTTCATGCATGCCTTTATACATTTACTATATACTACTTATATGCTAGTGTTTTGCCTGTTTTTAAACTTTGTTTAAATGGTGTCACACTATAAATAGCATTCTGCAAATTGCTTTTTTTCATTCAAGATTATTTTTTAAAATTTACTCATGTTGGTATATGTAATTGTAGTAATTCATTTTAACAATTGAATACTTTTATTGAATGAATATACCTTAATTTACATTTAGTTACCTATTGATGGCCGTTTAGATTATTGCCAAATTCCAGTGTTACCTTAATGCTGCAATGAATATTCTTGTGTATTTCTCATTGTACATCCATATGAGCGATCTCTAGGAATACAACTCTTGAGTCATATGTTACATGCATCTTCAACTTTATTAATTAATATTGCCAAATCACTCCCCAAAGTGGTTGTACCAGTTTACAATTCACCTTGTACTAGCAGTCTGGTGGTTTCTAGTTCTTCACATCCTCACCAATACTTGTTTTTGTAGACTTTAAAATTCTTTTGGTCTGATGAATATGAATGAAATCTCTTATATTTTGCATTTCTTTTATTAGTAGAGAAATTGAGTTTCTTTTCTTGTGTTTATTGGTCACTTGAGCTTTTGGTTTTATGAATTGTTTGTTCATATCTTTTGCCCATTTTTATTGCTATTTTTTATTTTCTTATTGTGTTATAGGGGTTCTTGATTCTAAATGTTAACTCCTTATCAGTTACATTTATTGTAGTTATATTCTCCTATCCTGTAACTTGTTTTTCATTTTATTTAAAGTGTCTTTTTTTTTAATAATACCATCAAAATAATTGATCTTCTTCCTTAAGGTTTAGGTCCAATGTCATAAAAAAAATTCTCCCATATTCTTTTTAAATTTTGTTTTATTGCTTAAAGTATTACAAAGAGTGTTAGATAGGTCTCCATTTTTTTCCCTTGACCTTCCCCCCTCCTCTCCTACTCCCCAGTGTCTTGTGTCCATTGATTATGCTTATATGCATGCATACAAGTCCTTCAGTTGATCTCTTAACTCCCCCCCGACCCTCCCCAGCCTTCCAGCTGTAATTTGACAGTCTGTTCAATGCTGTTCAGCCTCTGTATCAATTTATGTTCATCAATTTATAATGGTCTTTATTATCCATAAATAAGTGAGATCATGTGGTATTTTTCTTTCATTGACTGGCTTATTTCACTTAGCATAATGCTTTCCAGTTCCATCCATCTTGCTGCAAATGGTAACAATTCCTTCTTTTTTACAGCAGCATAATATTCCATCGTGTAGATGTACCACAGTTTTCTAATCCCTTCATCTGCTGATGGGCACTTAGGCTGTTTCCAGATCTTAGCTGTGGTAAATTGTGCTGCTATGAACATAGGGATGCATATATCCTTTCTGATTGGTGTTTCTGATTTCTTGGGATATATTCCCAGAAGTGAGATCACAAGGTCAAATGGTAGTTCCATTTTTAATTTTTTGAGGAAATGCCATACTGTCTTCCATAGTGGCTGCACCAGTCTGCATTCCCACCAGCAGTGCAGGAGCGTTCCTTTTTCTCCACATCTTCACCAACACTTGTTGTTTATTGATTTGTTGATGATAGCCATTCTGACAGGTATGAGATGATACCTCATTGTTGTTTCAATTTACATCTCTCGGATGATTAGTGACATTGAGCATGTTTTCATATGTCTCTTGGCTTTCTGAATGTCCTCTTTTAAACAGTGTCTATTTAGGTCCTTTGCCCATTTTTTGATTGGATTGTTTATCATCCTTTTGTTAACTTGTATGAGTTCCCTATAGATGTTGGTCTAATATTTTTTTCTAAAAATGTTAAAATTTTGTTTTTTGCATTTAGTTCTTTGATCTATCTGGATCTTTCCTTTTATTTTTATTTATTTATTTATTTTTAAAATATATTTTTATTGATTTTTTTACAGAGAAGAAGGGAGAGAGATAGTTAGAAACATTGATGAGAGAAAAACATTGATCAGCTGCCTCCTGCACACCTCCTACTGGGGATGTGCCCGCAACCAAGGTACATGCCCTTGACCGGAATCTAACATGGGACCTTTCAGTCCGCAGGCTGACGCTCTATCCACTGAGCCAAACTGGTTAGGGCTGGAGCTTTCCTCTTATACATGAGGAGTACCAACCTATTCTGCACATTTCTTGTAGCATTTAAAATAGGAATCTATTATAATTTTTCAATTATAAATTATTAATCATTCTAATATTTTTAAATATTTAATGTTTTTGCTACAAAATTTATAATGCCTCCTTGATCATATTTGTATGTATCTGTGCCTAGCTCTCTTTTGGTTTACTGGCAGGCTTGATCATCCTGTTCTATTACCTTTGTGCTCAATAGCATCTCTTAATTATAAGTTTTGTGTGTTTTTACATCCCCATGATTTATTTATTTTATAACTGAAAGTTTGTTATAACTTTTGATCCCCTTCACCCATTTTTCCCACTCCTACCCCCCACCTCTGGAAACCACTTATTGGTCCTGTTATCTGGGAGAATAAGTCCCTCTATCTTGTTTTTCTTTATAATTATCATGACTATTCTTGTTCCTTTAATCTTCATGTGAAGTATAGTTTCTACAGAGCAAGTGTGTTGGGATTTGGTGTAGAATTTCATTGAATTTTTAGATTAATTGTGCCTTTCTTTTTTTTAATATTGAAGCTTCCCATTCATAAGAATACTGTATTTTTTATTTAGTTAGTTTTATTTTATGTCTTAAAATAAAATTTTAGAGTTTTCTTTATAAAGATTTTTGAAGTTCTTTATGTAGTTTTTTTTTTCATTGCTGATAATAGAAACAGTACAATATTATTTATTTCTTATGGGAAAAAGATAGGAAAATTGAGAATGAGGACTCAAAGGACTCTGAAGAATAAGGAAGGAAAAAATTTATAAGAGCCATCCAGTTATATATTAATTTTTATGAGGGCTTTGTACTGTGTCAACAGTAGCTAAGCTGAAACTACATTCTATCCCTGTGTGCTTCTTGGTTAGAATTATCCACAGACATTTACATACATTTTTAAAAATATCTTTATTAATTTCAGAAAGGAAGGGAAAAGAAGAGAGATAGAAACATCAGTGATGAAAGAGAATCATCAATTGGCTGCACCCTGCACAACCGACACCAGGGATGGAGCCTGCAACCCAGGCATATGCCCTGGCCAGGAATCGAACCATTACCTCCTGGTTCATAGGTCAACGCTCAACCACTGAACCATGCCATCTGGGCTACATAAGATTTTAAAGGTAAAAGCAAAGTAGTAGTCAATTTTGTGCTTTGAAGCTCAGTGTAGGCAGCTGGAGCTCACATTTTCCAGCTAT
The DNA here is from genome assembly GCA_004026665.1 of Murina feae. Lineage (NCBI taxonomy): Eukaryota > Metazoa > Chordata > Mammalia > Chiroptera > Vespertilionidae > Murina > Murina feae. The sequence goes on along the minus strand of PVJC01005148.1, from coordinate 39,339 downwards.
CTACGGGCTCATTTTGTTGGTTTGGAGCTGAAGGCATTTCCCACTGGATTTCCTCCTTCATCTTCTCCAAATCCTGGGCCAGGTGCACTTATACTCCATAGCGAGCAGCACCAGCTATTCTGCACATTGCGTACAGGGTTAGAATAGAAGGAGTGATAAAGACACACAGTTCCAGTGTGTCTCAGGGGGTTCGCTTTGTCCTTTGTCTCTCCCACATCATGTCTGTCTTCCTTTTCTGACAGTTGGCCTTGCTGACTTCAGGCCCAGCACCACATGCAGAAGTAACAGACTTATATAGATGGTTTAAATAGCTCCCATGATTACAAAGACCTGATCCTTATAATAAATCCTTAGTCTAGATCACTCAGAGTGGTCTGCTTCCTTGATCTAATCCTAACTGATATAATTCCCATTTCCCTAGAGATCCCAGAGGGAACACCAAGAAAATAGAATAAAGAATATGATTAATTGCATTTGGCCTCAGAGGAAATGGGAGAATATCTCAGGGAATTCAGGTAGGGGATATGTAGTTCTTTCAATCAAATGCATAAAGATGGATGCTGTGGAAACAATGGCTCATGTCAATGGAAAGGAGCCTGAGTTGAAGTTTCACAGAGCAGCACAGATCCACAATCAATGAGCAGGAGGCAAATTTGGGAATGCAGAATGCAGAGTTTATTCAGTAATTAATTCTGTTTTTTATTGTTGGTGATTTATTTTAGAAGCACCATAGTATAATGCTTGGCACAGCATGCACTTGACATTAGTTATTGACATTTGTTTGTGGAATGAATAAAAATTAGACTGTCTGTTCGGAAGAATATTGTGAGGCTCACCTTTGCTAAAATACCATTAATTAGACCAAACAGAAATATTATTGCCTTGTCTTTGAGAGAGCAAATGGATTTTTAAAGAGACAGTAAAATTTTGTCTATTTTTTATGGGACAATATGGATTGGATGATAGAATGCCTGAACTCTGGGACAGGAAATAAGTGTAGTATAGACCTCTCATATTCTAAATGAGTTTAAGATTAGTTAACTGACTTGACAAGGTCAGGGCAAAGCTTGAGTCAGAATCATGTTCATAGGAATCTCAGTTCATTCCTCTATTTACACACCACAGTCTCTTCTCTGCAGGATACTTGGATGAATTTATTTATTGGTGATTGAAAAGTTAAATCGAGATACTGATCAGATCAATTTCAACTTGGAGAGAGATCTCTAAACTTATTCAATATTTTCTTCAATAAAGTGGATAAAGATCTATGAGAAATACCTAGGAAACTTTCAGATGATATAATCTGTAATAGCTATAATCTATACTGACCTAAAAAGAGTTAGGATTCTGAATCTAATTAAGAGGCTATACTTTTAGGCTAAAACACAAAAATCTATGGTGGTAATTGGAAAGTCCAGCATATACATTAAAATGTATAGTAAGTATAGGACAGAGAAAACTTGGTTTGGTAGCAGTTTGTGAGAAAGAGGCCTGGAAATTTATAGGAGCCAATGAGTAATGCAAAAGAACTTAAAAAAATCTATACATATAAAAGCCCAGCAACTGGAATGGCAGAATGACCAGAATGACCAGTGGCTATGATGTGCACTGTGGCAGCCAACCAGCCTGATCCAGGCCCCAGTCAGCCCTCTCCTGGCCAGCCCCGCCCCTGATTGGGCCCTAACACCCTGATCAGGGGCAGGGCTGGTTGGCCAACCGCCTGCAGCTCCTCCGCCCCTGCCAGCCTGGCTCGATGGGCCCCCATCTGAGCAGCCAGCCAGACCCCCACCCATGCACAAATTTGTGCACCAGGCTTCTAATGTTTAGATAGTCTTTGGAGGCAAGAAGATGGAAGAAGCAAGGTGGGTTGAGGACATAGATATGGGTACAATTTGAAGAGAGCCATGAGACAAAGCTTTAAGCTGTGGAATCTAAATCTTTTCCTAGAAATAAAAAGAAGCTAATGCATAGCTAGAGAGTATCCCTACTAAACTGGACCTTGCTTCCTTTCTGCTGTTCCACCTCACCATAAACCTGCAGCATTCTGCTCTTGGGTTTGCAGTGTCTACAGAGCACCTTTCCTCTCTGCTCACCTTAATTCTGTCCTTTGTTAAAACCTAGCTCCAGTCCCATCCATTTCTCAGCCCAGTTCCCCTGTGAACTTCTTTAGCATTTATTTAGCTTGAATCCTATATTATCTTTTAGTTTGTTACTTTTATTATTTTTTAATTAATTTCAGAGAGGAAGGGAGAGGGAGAGAGAGATAGAAACATCAATGATGAGAGATCAAGCATTGATTGGCTGCCTCCTGCAGGCTCCCTACTGGGGATTAAGCCTGCAACCCATGCTTATGCTCTTGACCAGAATCGAGCCTGGGACCCTTCAGTCCCCAGACTGACCCTTTATCCACTGAGCCAAACTGGCTAGGGTTAGTTTGTTACTTTTATATAATGATTATTAAATTGGTGATACTGATGGCAACAGTGACAAATGACATTGGCAATATGTAAGAATTAACTGAGAATAATAAACTTTGAGCTGAGGGACTCATTTCTAAGAACATATAAATGTTAACTGTAAAAGTTAAAGAATGAAATTGTTTGGAAAAAACACTATTCTATTATTGCTTGGAAATTTGGCTTAAAAACACACACACATCTTTAGAGCCTAACATTATAGCCTCTTAATTATCTTAGAGCAAAAGGGGCAACATATAAAAATCCAAGCCCCAGGGTACTAAACGACTTTGCCCACAGTTTAAATGAGAGTGAAATTTGATTCCCAGTGTTCTGGGTCCTACACTATGTCTATCAGATACGGCTCTTTGGAGTTTAAATTATAAGAAACAACTTAAGTCCTTTTGGTGTAGCTCAGTGATTGAGCATTGACCTACCAACCAGGAGATCATGGTTTGATTCCCCTTCAGAGCACATGCCTGGGTTGCAGGCTCCATCCTCAGTAGGGGGCATGCAGGAAGCAGTCAGTGATTCTCTGTCATCATTGATGCTTCTATCCCTCTCTCCCTCTCTCTGAAATCAATAAAACATATTTTAAAAATAATAACAACAACAAAAAACAACCTAAACAACTCTGGCTGATTTAAACAAATGGGATATTGTTTGCTCAACACATCTACTTACTGTCTCTTCACTAAGTGCTCATTATGTAGGGATAAAACAGAAAATAAAGTCCCTACTTTCATTGTAGTAGCAGAGGACAGGCAACGAACAAATGCATAAATATATTATGTTTCAGGTGCTAAAGAAGAAAAAGAAAGAAATAATTCAGATGTTAGAGAAGAAAAATAAAGAAGGAATCTAGTAGAGGAGAGGATGCTATTTTATTTTACTTTATTTAATTTATTATTATTATTATTATTTTAATCCTCACCCGAGGATTTTTTCCATTGATTTTTAGAGAGAGTGGAAGAGAGAAACACATTAATTGATAGCCTCCTGCACGAGCCCAGACCCAGGGCCCAGGCTGGAGAGGAGCCTGCAGCTGAGGTATGTGCCCTTGATTGGAATTGAACCCAGGACCTTTCAGTCCACAGGCTGCTGCTCTAGCCACTGAGCCAAACCAGCTAGGGAGAGGATGCTTTTTTAGGCGAGGTAGTTGAGGAAGCCTATATGCTAAAGTAACATTAAGTGGAGATGTGATTGGAGCGAGGAAACGGGTCACGTGGGGACCTTGTAGAAGAGCTTTCTGGGCAGGAAGAAGAGCAGGCTAAAGGCTCAGCCACAGGAGTGAGCGCCCGTTTTGAAGAAGAGTAACAGAGTAGCAAGTGAGGAAGTGACAGGAGACAGGATTAGAAAGACAGCAAACAGGCCAATCACAGAGACCTGAGAGGGAGTTTGCATTTTATTGTGAGTAAGATGAGAAGCCGTAGGATGGTTTTGAGCAGAGGAGTGACAGGATCCCGACTTACGATTTTTACAAGATCGCTGCGTGGCGACAGGACTCTGTGGGAACAAAGTTGAAAGCAAGGTGACGGCTAAGAGGCTATTGCAGTAATCCAGCGAGGGACAGTGGCAGCTGGGGCCAGGGCAGGCCAAGGAGGGGCTGGGCACATCCCGAGTTTCCTGATGGATTAGGGGATAGTCTTACCAAGAAGACCATGATGTAGCCAGAGTTTGGGCCTGAGCAACCAGGAGAAGCAGTTGGACAGGCCGCAGGATTTCCTGGAGACTCGAGCTCTGAACATGGCATAAATGAGGAGGATGGAGGAAGTGTGACCACTGATAAAATCGTACCACAGAGCCAATCTGATGAAACCTTGCCTCCTGCCAGCACTGGACACCACATCCCACCCTGGGCTGGAAACTGGATGCTGCTGTTGCTGGAATAAATTCTGTTTTCCTGCTTCTTTCTCTGCGTTGATTTTTCCTGAGTCAGAATCCCAGGTGGGCACGTCCAGCGGGCTGTGCTCAGTTCACACACCTATGCTCTGGCTGCCCCAGGTGCTGGGAGGCATGTGATCCTTTCACTTCTATGGCAGGTCATAGCTTTTTACTAGAGTTAGAATGGTTAGGAATTAGATAGATAGATAGATAGATAGATAGATAGATAGATAGATAGATATCAGAGAGGGAGAGAGAGAGAGAAACATCAATGATGAGAGAGAATCGATTGGCTGCCTCCTGCATACCCCCTACTGGGGATCAAACCTGCAATCAAGCATGTGCCCTTGACAGGAATCGAACCCGGAATCCTTCAGTTGGCAGGCCAACGCTCTTTCCACTGAGCCAGACCGGCTAGGGCAGAATGGTTAGGGATTGTTCAGCTGCAGGAAGGAGATTCAAATGGTGGGCAGCCATGAAAACAAGGCTGTCACTGGAAATGTGTTTGCCTGCTCATGCAGGAAGCTTCTAGAACTCATGTAAGAGCTAGATGTTTTAGCCCTAACCGGTTTGGCTCAGTGGATGGAGCGTCAGCTGTGGACTGAAAGGTCCCAGGTTCAATTCCTGTAAAGGGCACGTATCTTGGTTGCAGGCACATCCCCAGTAGGAGGCAGCTGATCGGTGTTTGTCTCTCATCAATGTTTCTAACTATCCCTCTCCCTTCCTCTCTGTAAAAAATCAATAAAAAATATTTTTTAAAAAAGAGCTAGATGTTTTAAAGGAACTTTAAAGACCAATCTGAGAGAATTTCCTAACCGTGAGCACTTCAAACTCTTCAACAGGAAGACGAACAGTTGCACTATCACTTGGAGGCTCGGAGTATCAGTAACAGACTTCCTCTCCCTTTGCCCGCTTCTCTCACCACAGCCCCATGGGACTAGGATTCTTACAGAAGGGAGGCTTGCTTTCAAGGCGCCAGGGCCCAGGCCCTGTCTATGTGTTATTTGTCCTACTCAATCATTGTAGCTTCAGGGGAAACTGAGGTCTCACAATGCTCTGAGGATTGCTGAGGGAACCAAATGTGCATGGGACCCAAGGGCTCTACCCAAGTCAGGTGTCACTGAGCAGTGTTTTACCGTAAAAAGTTCCCGACCTGCTGCAAGAACCTTCATGCATCCCCACAAACACCTTCAAGGAATTGGTGAAGGCCTTAGAAAACAAAATTTGCAACACACTGGGGGATGCAGAGAACACCAGACCAGGCATCTCAAGACCTGCATGCTAAGCGTGCCTCTGGGTGTAAGTTACTGTCTCTGTGAGCTGTAATACCTGTAAGCCTTCACTTCCTCTTCTGTGAAATGGAAAGTGTAGCCATCTCATGCGGTCATCATAAGGATGAAATAAGAGAATACATGTGCAACTCAGCTGAACCGTAAAGTGTCCTGTGAAGTTAGAATAACTTCTCACAAGTACACGGGGACCAAGAATTTCAAACCCAGAGCACTTAAGGCCTAGGACTGCATTGCCTGGGAAGTTTCTGCTGTCCTGGAAGATACGGAGGCCCAGAGGCTCGCTGTGCCTGCCTCCAGCATGCTACAGCAGCCTGTAATGAAAAACCAAGCTCACAGCCCTTCCTGTCCCATCACTTTAAACACATCCTCGGAGCTCTGGCTTGCTTTCCTGCCTGGATTTGTTAGGCTGGTGTGGACTGATCTCCAAAGTTTAGCATTAAGGTATGCATCCCATTGTTGTGGGGAGGGCCTCCCAGGTCCCTGGGGATGGCTTGCTTGCTCTTCCTGCTTCTAGCTAACCCAGGTGCTGTTTTCCATTTTCCAAGATTCTGTCTCCTCCTCAGAGACTTTTCCCGCACAGCCCTGGGGAAAAGCCAATTGGCTAGAAAATTCCCACTTCCTACCAGCCATTCCATGGTTTGTGATTGAGTTCCCGGGGGAGGCAGTCTTCTGGGGCTGCCTTTGTTTGGGATGCATGAACTTAAAGCCCACAAGTTGCTCTGTGTGTTCTTCCAACTGCTCTTCTGTGGGTTGGGAGGGAAATTTCCCCAAACTTCCTACCTTTGGAAGATAATCTCCTGAGTCTGGTCACAGCCAGAAGGATGAAACTAACAGGACACTTAAACCCTATTGGGAGAATTGGGGTAAAGTAAGAGTTAATGGTAGGCAGGGGCCTTAAGCATTGCCTGTTCATTATGAGGAAAGTAGGAGAGGGGGGGAGTATGCTAGGAGTGTATGGGGCAGTGGATAAGGCTGTAGGGTGCAGTGTCTGTATTTTGGCATTAAATGGGAAACATCTCTAAATTAAAATATGTAATAAATATAAATATATGCAAAATGGTTTCTCATCTATGAATCACTTGTTTAGAACCCTTGTAGTTCTGAGCATATGAAGTAGGAAAAAGAGAAGAAGGCAGTTCTTGTGACTTATTACATTTAAAAAAATACATGCCCAGCCCTGGCCCAAAGCATTAGCCCTTGGAATGAAGGAATTTGGTTTGATTCTGATCAAGGGCACATACCTTGGTTGCTTGACCCCAGCTGTGGTTGGGGCACATGCAGGAGGCAACCAATTGATGTGTCTCTCCCACCTCGATGTTTTCTCTCTGTGTGTCTCTCCCCTCCTTTCCATTTCTCTAAAAATCAATGGAAAATATCTTTGGGTGAAGATTAGCAAAAAATAAACAAACAAAATATACATACCCAGCCTGGCCGGTTTCTCAGTGGCTAGAGCTTTGGGCCTAGGACCTAAAGGTCTCAGGTTCAATTCTCAATCATGGCCATGTATCTCGGTTACAGGTTTTCTAGCTCCGGTGGGGACATGTTCGGGGGCAACCAATTGATGTGTCTCTCATAGATGTTTCTTTCTTGCTCCCTTTCCTCCCTCCCTCCCACTCTCTCTGGAAATCAATGGAAAAATATACTCAGGTGAGGATTTAAAAACAACAACAACAACATACCCAGAAAACCTTGTAGAAGGGAATGGGTATATTTCTGTCCCTAAACTGCTTGGTAATTCATGTTTCCTTATACTGTATACAGGATGGGGCTTTGCTAGAGGGGGAGTCTGGGAACTGTGAATGTTTTTCATTAGGCCGTTGTTTTCCCATCTATGTAACGTGTTTATTATTGAAAAAAATGTGTTGCTAGGTTCCACTAATAAGATCAGAGCCAGCCTGCCTCCTATGGCATTAAACTTGGAGGTAGTGTACCTAGGAAGGACCAACCTGCAATAACCGAAAACCCAACCCAAAACAAGAGTGAAGTAAGAGTAAGATGTTTTCATGAAAAATTAGATTTTTGAATTGACAATGAAGGGAAACGACAAAAAAATGTTGAGAGTTCAGTGTGCAGGGGAATCGTTCAACTAAGAGGTGTCCTAAAGGAGAGGGAACTACAGGGTTTATCAGAATAAAATTACCTCTTTACACTCTCAGCTGTAGCTTGTTGGGGACGGTATCCTTTTGATGGGGAGAAGTCAAGGGCTTTAGGACCCAGGCAGGGTGAGTAAAGACAGTTAATTAAACAGTTTTCATCTGTTGGCAAATCACAGCCACACCGGATCTTAAGGTACTAGTGGGCTTGCAAGATGCTAACTTTCCGGAGGTGGCTGCTGCTGTGTGTACCTTACCTGGGGTCAGGCCACTTTGAAGGTTAATTGTCACATCGCCAATCTGCAGCTGAGAGGCCCTTGCAGATCTGGGAAGCAAGATACCATCAAGGCTGATTTCTGTGGCACAGCAGGAGAGGAAGACAGCGGGGCTGCCAGGAAGTACGACCACCTGCGCAGGTGGGTGCTTATGTCCCTACACCCGTCAGAGCCGTCATATTTGTATAGAGCAGGGAGCATAACATGGACACCAGTTACTTAAACCAGGCCATAGCTAAAGGCAGGACACAAATTATCCTGGATCGAGACATTACACAAGGTGGGCATTCTGAAACTTTGCGGTTAGAAGGGAAAAGTCCTTAGGATCTGAGCCAGTCTGGAACTAAGAGAAACTTCTGGACACTCCTCATTAATTTGAATGCCTTTCTACTCCTTCGGACAATTTATTTTACTTATGAATCCTATGTAATAATAATAATAATAATAATAATAATAATAAATTATTAACCAAATGCCAGCAGTATGCACACTATTACACTAGGCTTTGTAGGGGATGCCAAGAAAATGATTAAATTTGTACTTCTACAAATCTTTATATTTTCCAAAGTGCTTTCAGATCCTTGCAAATTTTTTTTTGTTACTTATTCTTGACCTTTATTTTGCCCATAGCAATTTGAAAGCAAATCATGTAGTTACAGTCTGCATAATTACTACTATAACAATTCCTTTCTTTATTTGATTGCTATAGTAGAACTGTATCTGCGTAATTCAAAAGACTGGATTCCTAAATTGTTTATAAACAAAGGAACATAGGAAGTACTTAAAATAATAATTCTTAGCTTCAAAATTCTATTTGTTTAATCTATTTTATTTTATTTAATTTATCTTTATTGTTCATATTATTACAGTTGTTCCTCTTTTTTCCCCCTCGATAGCTCCCCTCCTCCCAGTTCCCACCCCACCTTTTGCCCTTATCCCCACCCCACTGTCCTCATCCATAGATGTACGATTTTTGTCCAGTCTCTTCCAATACCCCGAACACCCCTTCCCCCCTGTGAATTGTCATTCCACTCCCTTTCTTTGCCTCTGATTCTATTCTATTCACCAGTTTATTCTGTTCATCAGATTTTTTTTTATTCACTTGATTTTTAGGTTCACTTGTTGATAGATATGTATTTGTTCATAACTTTTATCTTTACTTTTTCTTCTTCTTCCTCTCCTCAAAGGATACCTTTCAGCATTTCATATAATACTGGTTGGGTGGTGATGAACTCCTTTAGTTTTTTCTTGTCTGTGAAGCTCTTTGTCTGACCTTCAATTCTGAATGATAGCTTTGCTGGGTAAAGTAATTTTGGCTGTAGGTTCTTGCTGTTCATCACTTGGAATATTTCTTGCCACTCCCTTCTGGCCTGCAAAGTTTCTTTTGAGAAATCAGCTGACAGTCGTATGGGTTCCCCCTTGTAGGTAACTGACTGCTTTTCTCTTGCTGCTTTTAAGATTCTCTACTTGTCTTTTGCCCTTGGCATTTTAATTATGATGTGTCTTGGTGTGGTCCTCCTTGGATTCCTTTTGTTTGGGGTTCTCTGAACTTCCTGGACTCGCAAGTCCATTTATTTCACCAGATAGGGAAAGTTTTCTGTCATTATTTCTTCAAATAGGTTTTCTAAATCTTGTTCTCTCTCTTCTTCTGGCACCCCTATAATTCTGATGTTGGTACACTTGAAGTTGTCCCAGAGACTCCTTACACTATCTTCATATTTTTGGATTCTTTTTTCTTTTTGCTTTTCTGGCTGGGTAGTTTTTGCTTCTTCATATTTCATATCTTTGACTTGATTCTTGTGATCCTCTAGTCTGGTGTTGGATCTCTGTATATTATTCTTTATTTCAGTCAGTGTATGCTTAATTTCTAGCTGGTCTTTTTTCATATCCTCGAGGATCTCACTAAATTTATCGGCAGTCTCTAGAATATTCTTGAAAAGCCTTATAACCGTGGTTTTGAACTCTATATCCAGTCGTTTGCTTTCCTCCATATCTGTCATTTGTGACCTGTTTCTTTGTCTCCGCATTTTGGCTGCTTCCCTGAGTCGACAGAGTAGCTTTAATCAGCTGTGTCTATGTTGGGAGAACTTCTATGCTGGAGACACCCTATGGTAAGGTGATCAGACGTCTCGCTTTTGGTGGGACAGTCCCGATTTTTAACCATTTTTCCTGTGTCCTGCGGTGTTTTAAAAAAGTCCCAATTACTCTTTGTAATATTTTAAGTAATAATAAAAAAGAAAAGAAACCCCCCCTTCACAATCAATGATATACCGCTTTAAATCTGGTCACCTTACCTTATGGGGCAAGACTTGCTTCCGTGGGGCTTTGGTGCCCACTGGGTCTGCCCCCTGAGTGTGTCCCCTTATGAGTCTGAGAAGTTGTAGACTGGTTGGTCCCACTCTGACCACTGGGTACACAGTCTCTTGGAACTCCAAGGAGGTGCTATTTTAGCTTCTGCCTGGGGCTTCCCAGCCTTTTATATGCAAAAGCCTCTGCATGCAGCTTGGGTGGGGCAGGGTCTCTGGGAGTCTACAGGGCGGAGCAACTAGCTATGGCTGATTCTCAGCCCTGCCCTAAGCAGCACCGGGTCTCAAGCCGCTCTGGAGTTCCTCCCAGTGCCAGACAGTGCCAAACAGTCCAGCTCCTCCCTGTATGATTCTGAGTCCCCAGAAACTCGCCTGGAACTGGAGTTCAGAGCCGTCAGGAGCTTGTCCCTCCCTCCTACGAAATGATGCCATCCCTTTCTGCGAGCCCCTTCGCGCGCATCTCCGTACCTCTGCACTTTATTTCTACACCTCCTCTATGTCTTAGTCTCTTTCTAGTTGTAGAATTTCCACTCGGCCGGTCTTCCTGTGGGTCTGGGTGGTGTCCATTTTTTCTTTTTGTTGTGGTTTTGAAATGGCTGTGCCCGGCAGCAATTCCAGTGTTCACCTATGCCGCCATCTTGGTTTTCTCTTAATCTCAAGATTTTGTTTTTATAACCGGAATTAACCCCTCCCAAGAAGCTTCCTCCAACTGACTTTACCTTGTTATATTTATTCCAGTTTTTGAAGTTGCATGCATTTGTACTTGTACTTACATGTGTACACCTTATATTAGACTGTTTCTTAGAGCAGTCACCTTTATTTTACCATTTGCACTAAAAGTTCCTTAAGGCCTGGCTGGTGTGGCTCAGTGGTTGAGCATTGATCTATGAACCAGGAAGTCACAGTTCAATTCCCCATCAGGGCACATGCCTGGGTTGTGGGCTCGATCCCCAGTAGAAGGCATACAGGAGGTGCCCAATCAATGATTCTCTCTCTTCATTGATGTTTCTATCTCTTGCACCCTCTCCCTCTCTGAAATCAACTATATATATATATATATATTTTTTTTTAAGTTCCTTGAGGACTAAAACTGTTTCATCCAATAGATTGAGAGCCACTGTAGATGCAGAAATTTCAAAAAAAATTATTCACTTTTAAAAATTACATATAGTAAAATTCACTCTTTGTGTATGAATAGTTCTCTCCAACCGCCTAGCCCCAAGAACTGCTGATTTGTCTTTGGTCCCTATAAATTTGTCTTCTCAAGAATGTCAAATAAGTGGAATCCTTTCCATACATGTGAAGCCTTTTGCGTGTGACTTCTTTGACTTAGCAAAATGCATTTGAGATTCATCCATGTTGATCGATGCATGTCATTTTTATTGCTGAGTAGTGTTCCATTACATGATATGCCATAGTTTGTGTAACCTTTTGCTAGCTGAAGGACATTTGGGCTGTTTCCAGTTTTCGTGTGATTATGAGTAAAGCTATTATGAATATTTATGTACATGTTTTTTGTGAGACCAAAATTTTCATTTTTCTTAGACAATATGGAGTGGGATTGCTAGATCATGTGGTAACTATGTTTAACTTTAAAAGAAACTGTCTGCGAACCTAAAACTGCTTCTAAAATATAGTCTTTAATAAGGAGGGGGAACTGTTTTCCAAACAGAAACTTTCCTTTTGCATTCCCACCAGCACTGTGTGAGTTTCCATTCCTATGCATCTTTATGAGCACTTGGTATTGTCAGAATTTTTATTCTTAGACATTCTAATAGGTGTGTAGTTGTTTTCCATTGTGGTTTTAATTTGCTCCTAATAACTAATGACATTGATGATCTTTTCTTGTGTTTATTTGCCATCTGTATATCTTTTCTGTGAAGTGTATTTTCAAATCTTTTTCCCATTTTCTTTTTTTTAAATATATTTTTATTGATTTTAGAGAGAGAAGGAGAGGGAGAGAGAGATAGAAACATCAATGATGAAAGAGAATCATTGATTCACTACCTCTTGCAAGCCCTCTACTGGGGTTCGAGCCCAAAACCCAGGCATGTGCCCTGACCGGGAATCAAACCCTAACCTACTGGTTCATGGGTCAAGCACTGAGCCACACCAGCCAAGCTGCCCATTTTCTTAATTGGCTTGTTTGTTTTATTATTGAGTTTAGGGAGTTGTTTATGTACTATGGATACAAGTCCTTTGTCAGATGTGTGTGGTTTTTAGACTAACAAACTGGCTTAAATGATACATTCATTCACGTAATTGATTGTAAGATCCAGAGATATAGTGCGCAAGCTTCAGGACTGGTGAAATTGTTTCTCACTGTCTTCCCTATTTCCACTCTGCATCTCACTGCGCTAACTATTGGGGCATAGCTTTTCTCATGATGACTGCATTGCTGCAGTAATTCGAGGCCTCATATCCCTAAATCAAATTGTCTAGAAAGAGGGAGAGCTTGCTTCCAGTAGACCTTAAGAATGAGACTCTTCCATCCCATATCCTTTCACAACAATCCCTCAAACCTACTCAACATCGCATTGGTCTGAAATGGGTGAGATGTCAACTGCAAAGCAACCTCCTGGCCAGAGGAATGCCATGAGCTGGTTGGGGTAAGCCATAAGGAGGGGGCCTATAAGTATGAGGATCGGGTGCCCTATTTCTGAGAGCTGTGTCTGGTACACGTAGAAGACCCATGAAAGGCAGAGGAGCCTGTAAGTGCAGGGACTTCCATAGTTCTTCATAATAAGTGCTTTGCCTGGGAGATATGGCTTTGCATAGGAAAGTTCTATGCAAAAGAAGTTTGAAGAGGAACACCGGGAGAAATGGAGATGTTACCTCATTCATTTTAGGTGAGCCAGTGTGGCTGAAAGGTAGAGAATGTAGGCAGGAACAACACGCAGGAACTAGAGGGGTAGACACATTAGGGTTTTATAAATCATGGACCTGATCCAAGTTGGTGACTTGCGCACCTGAATGTGAGTAGTTATGCCATTTACTGGGACAGGGAACCCTGGAGGCAGAGGTTTGAAAGGAAAGATGACAATGAGCTTGAGGTCCATTAGTAATATCCTGTCAGTTAGACAGTGTGGTCTATGGATCTAGATCAGGAGATAGAGTCATAGGTAAATTGTTAAGGCGAAAAGGTTCAGGGTGGGAGTTCCCTGGGCCCTTTTCTTGGCTTGCTTCTTATGTGCCTTAATAGAGTGCATGACGAGTTAATTAGTAGGCTACTTGGTTGTAAAAGACAGAAATCCTATTAATTAGCTTAAGGAAACCCAGGAATTTATTGGAATTATATTTGTATAATTCTCTGGTCAAGGGAGAATTGATGAACCAAACTATAATAAGCATAGAAATTAATCTGAGCTCAAGGAACAACTGAAATACAGAGGTTCTATAGCTCTTATCCTTTCTTCTCTTTCCCTCATGTTCTCCTAATGCTTTCTGGCTTCTATATATGGAAGTAATGCGACACAATTATAAAGAGACTAGGGGCCCGGTGCACAAATATTTGTGCACCCGGGAGGTCCCTCAGCCCGACCCGTGCCCTCTTGAAGTCTGGGACCTCTCTGGGGATGTCTACCTGCTGGCGTGCCTAATCAGCCTGGGTGAGGGGCTGTTAGCTGTTTGCAGGTTGGCCAAGCCCCCCAGTGTGGACCCTCACCCCATTGGCATGTGGCCAGGGGTGATGGGTTGAGGGCCATTTTCAGGCTGCCCACAGTCCCTTCAGGTTTTGGGCCCCTACTGGGGTACCTGGCCAACCTGGGTGAGGGGCTGATGGCTGTTTGCAGGCTGGCCAAGCCCCCAGTGTGGACCCTCACCCCATTGGGGTGTGGTCAGCATGGGTGATGGACTGAGGGCTGTTTTCAGGCTTTCAGGCTGCCCACAGCTCCCATTGACCCAATGTTCCAGCAAGGCTGGCTGGAAGCAGGTTTCTGGGGTTTGTTTATCTTCTATAATTGATACACTGTTCCTTTAATCCGAGGCCTAGGCAGGTAACGAAGCCTCCTGTCTGCTTCAGCTCGTGGCTTCTAAAATTGAAAGAATGTTGCCTTAGTAGACTCTAGGCAGGCAATTTCCTCCATCACTCTGAGGCTTCTATAATTGAGACAATGTTGCAAATATGTTGTTGCCTGGAGCCGGGAGAAGCCCAGCCAGCAAACAGTTTCACTCCTGCTGCAATGGAAGCTGCCTGTTTACTCTAGCAGCTCCGTGACTGCTGGCCTCCATCTTGACTGGGTTAATTTGCATGCAGTCGCTCTGGTAGGCTGGTGGGCGTGGCTTAGGAGTCCAAAAGAAACGGTCAATTTCAATATTACACTTTTATTAGATTAGATATACATGTAGGTGACCCAATGCTATACAACTTAAAGTGCAGGTAACCAGAGAGACTGACTCTTCACAGTCGCAGTTTGAAAATTGTGGGCAAGGAATTATTGGCCTGGCCTGGCCTCCCCTCCCCTGACCAATCGACTCTGGAGCTGGTAGGAAAGTGGTGCTCATGTATGCAGATGGCAGAATAAAAATTAAATGTTCAGTATCATGATATTGGTCTGGCTATTATGATAGAGCCAAAATAATAAGTAACATGGAATTAATTTTTCTTGTGTAAATTCTCAGATATAAATACAGTATTGCAGTGATAACAAGACTATTATGGATTGAACCAAAGTTCAGTCCAGATTTTGTGAAGCTGAACGCTCTTTTTTGGAGCCCTCTTTAAGGAAAGTAACACAAAGTTTCCAGTATGAAAATATTTGTTAATTATGAGAAAATAAATCACAAAAAATTACTGGAGTTTTGGAGTTTCAGGTCCCTTTCTTCAGAGATCTCTTTAGTCAAGTTCCCAAACATGCTTCCTAATTGCAGTCTCTTCCCCATCCATCTAGAACACTCCACAACTGCCAGCTACTGCCAGGATTCACAGGGCTCAGGCCAGTGAAGCTCCCAGCTACAGCTTCAACTTGACGCCTCTAAGCTGAGGGAGAAATTCTATTCCCACGTAAGAGGAAAAGAGAGTAGGTATCCACTAGCAGTCCCTTCCAGGAGCTCATTGTGCTCCAGGATTTAAGGGTTTAGGATTTAAGGGTGTTGAAATTATGGGTAAGTGTTTCAAAAGAACTATGTCAGCTTCATATTGAGAGAAATTTTTTAATGCAGTCAATAGAGAGATGGACTGCATTAAAATGTGTGGGTTTCTTTGTCCCTGTACAGGGCTGATAACCATTTATGGTGGTGTCTTAATGAGGATTTGAACACCAGATTAGGCAGGGTTTATTTAGATTAGGTGAACTTTAAGGTAGTATAGTAAAATGCAAAGGGCATAGACTTCAAAGTGAAAAAGATCTGGGTTTGTGTCTTCATTCTACCTGTAGCTTGCATGATGACAATGGGTAAGATGTTTAACCTCTCTGAACTTCAATTTCCTTGTCTATGAAATGGGGATAACAAACCAATTCTTCTGGTTTTCTGTAAGGATTAAGTGTGAATGAATTTCAAATACCCAAACAGGTACATAATAATCTCAATATAAATTATTTTCCTCTCTCCTGCTCCCTTTCATTACTGACAGTCTATGATTCTATGTGGAATCTGAGCTTTATCTTGAAATACAAATAAGATTTTGATGAGCACATTCTAAACAGAGGAACTTGACAAGGTGATGTGTTGATTTCTAGTTTTTGTCTGTCCGACATCCCTTCCCTTTTTGAGGAATTGCTCTTTATATAGTAGAAGTAATTTGGTGACAATTTATAAATCACAAAATAATCCTATAATCACCCAATTTCACCATCTTGTAGTCATTGTTAACCTAAAAATGGAAGGCCAAAGTGAGAAGCAAGGGTTTCTTTGAGATCCACAAGAATAACTGTCTGGGAAGCACTGATTTGGGCAGAAATCCAAATAGTTTTCCAGTTTGGAGGTAAGTGAAGAGGTATTGCTCTGACAATGTAGCCCTGTTTGTTGGAGCATCATCCCGATATGCCACAGCGAGGTTGTGGGTTTAATCCCCTATCAGGGTACATGCAAGAATCAGCCAATAAAGGGAACAAATGCCCCACCAATGTGACTTAGTGGTTGAGTATTGACCTATGAATCAGGAGGTCACAGTTTGTTTCCTGATTAGGGCACGTGCCTGAGCTGCGGATCAGGATACATGCCCAGTAGAGGGCATGCAGGAGGCAACTGATCAATGATTCTCTCTCATCATTGATGTTTCTCTCTCTCTCTCCCTCTCCCTTCCTCTCTGAAATCAATAAAAAAAAAATATAGTTTTTAAAAAGCTTATACCAAGGACAATAAAGAGAAAGAATAGTAGCTTAGGGTGATACTCAATAGAAGAGAGTGGCACATTCATGAATAGGACTGATTCAGATGTCTGGTCACTGGGACTTCCAGGAGGAGAGATGGCAAAAGTTTCTACTATATTTGATCCTGGTGGAGCAGCAGAGGGTCCAGGTCACAGCACCAAAAACTGTCAAAGAAAATCAACCAGAATCCTGGGAAGCATAAGTCTCATTCAGAATGCTGGAGTGTGAGAACCTTTCCAAAGGGGTGTCTGCCTTGAGGAAGAGAGGTGGAGATTTTATAGAGATTTATCCTAAGTCACTCAGAAATTCAACTAGTTTTGAGACTAGTTGGTAAAAGGAGGTATTGTTTTTACAGTTTTGCAGCCATTGGTTGGGCTACGGACCAAAAGATACTACCATTTACAGGTAGCAGGCTTCTGAGTATGCTGGTATGGTCTGAAGGGAATGGGGCAAGGGATAGCCTCTCAGAGGATAGAATTTTTGGCAATTGAATTCTTTGATCAGGAAACGTATATTCAATCTCTGATCAAGGAAACAAATACTTGGCCTAAAACCGTTAAAACCTGGAGGTGTTGTCTTTTACTTCCATATCCCTGTCCAGAAGGATCTGGCATGCGCGTGACTGGTAATCAATGTGCAGCTGTCCTGGCAATTTGTTCTCCTTTTCCAAGAAGAAATCTTTATTGTAACTGAGCTGCTTGTCTCCATTATTGTAAAGTTAGGACTACTGCAAGTGGTTAACTTGACCATTTGGAGTCAAGTTGCTAGAGTTGAAATCCTGGTTCTCCCATTCTTTAGCTGTGTGGCCCACTTCATGGTTATGCTTGACCCGTGGTTTGAATTTTTAGAATTCAAGCTCTAAGCTTTTCTTTTGGTGTGTCTGTATTTTTCATGTCAGGGAGGCCTTTACTTCTCTGCTGGAAGCTATCCATGGTCTACACTATCATGAAAGTGCAAACAGGGAACCCAGAAGGCTGATGGACCTTGAGCTTTGGCAAGGGCTAAAAGCTATGCACCAATTGTTCTGTTGAGACAATTGTGGCTCAAGCAATTTCCTGACCTAATAGTCTCAAAGTAAATCTTTACTAACATTTACTGCCCTTTAAGATAGTCTGTCTACTATTGGAATTGCCTGCCTGCCTAAGGTCAAGATGTGTATCTAAAATTGAATAAAAGCTAACAGGACCTGGGCCTCAGTGAAGCCTTTTCACTAGAGAAGGGTTCTCCACCTGACCCCCCATGATTTCCAAATTCACATTTCTTGTCTAGTCTCTTCATTTGTTTGTGGTCCTTCTCCAGGTCCTGAACCCTGGCTATGCAGGTTTTGGCTTTCACGCTTCTCATTGTGTAAATGTGTAATATTTTCCCACCCCTATAAAATCTGTTATTCCCAGCCAGTGTAACTCAGTGGTTGAGTGTTCGATTCATGGTTCGATTCCCAGTTAGGGCACATCCCCAGCAGGGGGCTTACACAAAGCAGCTGATGTTTCCCTTTCTCTCTCCCTCTCCCTTCCTCTCTGGAATCAATAAAAATATATTAAAAAAATAAAATATGTTAGAATTTTGTTTTGATTGGTTCAGAGATAATAAGCACTTATATAAATAAATAGTCCTAAAATTCTAAGAGATTAAGAAAATGGAACTTCCAATACTTTTAATGAGAAAGAAAGAGGCATTCTTGTAGAAACTAACGCAGAAACATTTTTTTTTAACTCAAGATAATTTAGATAAATCTCTGGCAAACAAAACTAGGTTAGTAATTTTGGTTTAATAAAAATATATATGTTTTCTCTGAGCTGTATGTTTCAGAAAAGGGAAATTCCGCCCTTCACCCCTTTTGAGTCCTTATGGTTGGACTAATAATGAAGTTGACATAAGATCAGATTAATAGGAAAAAAAAAATTTAATATCTGCACACAGGAGATCATAAATGATGCTCAGAGAGGGAGGGAGGGGAAGAGACAGAGAGAGAAACATCGACGTGAGAAGGACACATCGTTCGGTTGCCTCCTGCACAACCTCAACCAGGGACAGGGAGAGGGCGTTGGGGTGGGATGGGAGGGTCAAGCCTGCAACCAAGGTACATGCTCTTGACTGGAATTGAACCTGGGACTCTTCAGCCCTCAGACCTAGGCTCTATCTACTGAGCCAAACTGGCTAGGGCTCTATTTTTAACCTTAATTACAGCTACAAAGTCCCTTTTGCCATGTAATGTAACATATTCACAGGTTCCAGGGATTAGATCAAGAGTCATTCTTCCCATCAAAAAAAAAAAAAAGAAAATGTCATGGATACTTTTTATATTTCTCATATGTTGAAATTATAATATTTTGGATATTTTAGGTTAAATAAAATACACTATTAAATTTAATTTCACCTGTTTATTTTTACTTTTTGATGAACTATAATATTTTTTAAATTGCATATGTGGTTTACATTTGTACATTATATTACACTTCTATTGGCCAGTACTGGTCTAGACCTAGAAAGAGGTTAAATCCTTTTTCCCATGCTCATAGTTTGTGACATCTGATCTGTGGACCACCTCCTCCAAAAGAAATGCTTCCCGCCCTAGCCAGTTTGGTTCAGTGGATAGAGCATTGGCCTGCGGACTAAGAGGTCCCAGGTTCAATTCCGGCTGGGGGCACATGCCTGGGTTGTGGGCTCGACCCCTCCCAGTGAGGGGCGTGCAGGAGGTAGCCAGTCAATGATTCTCTCTCATCATTGATGTTTCTATCTCCCTCCCTTCCTCTCTGAAATCAATACAAAAAAAAAAAAAAGAAATACTTCCCTTACAAATCAGGTGTGGCCTTACACTTTTAAGCCTCTTTCATACAAGTGATACTTAAGTACAGTTATGGAACATGGAGAGGTGGGTACATGGGCTCATTTCCATCTAAGGGAAGGACAAAAAATAACTAAGTAATAATACTCAGAGAAATGGTAGCTATTTATACTTTTAGACCAAGAAACAATACATTTGTAAAGAATTGACAGGACAAATAAATTTAGGTTTGATTGCTCAATAGTGAGAAATCTAAACAAATTTTACATGTGGGTAGTAAATTAGTAAAGGAGTAATAAGGTTTGTGTATACAGGTTTTCAGCCCTGGATTCCTTAACTCTTGCAACAAGGGTATCTCAACAACCCTTGAGCAACAAAGGCATCTTTCACAGGGGAGATTTATTTCCTGTATTCAGCGAGCAAGGTAGGACCAATGTGTCTTTTCACACCAGCTGCTTGTTAAGTAAATATAAGTCAAAGTAACCAATTTGCCATTGTGGGATATTTTGGGGTGGCCTGCCCTATACCCCAACATAGGCTTTAAATATAATATATTCTACTTCGATATGTTCTTAAACTTATATAGGTTTACTGACTGAATAAGCTAGCATTGCTTCTACAGCCACGTACTGACAACGACGTTTGGTCAATGATATACCATCTATACAATGGTGGTTCCAAAAAATAATGATGGAGATAGAAAATTCCTACTTCCTAGTGACCATGTAGCTATCATAACATAGCTCAATGTGTTACTCATGTATTTGTGTTGATACTGGTGTAAACAAGCCTACTGTGTTGCAGGTCATATAAAAGTATAGCACATACAGCTCGGCCAGCATGGCTTAGAAGTTGAGTGTTGACCTATGAACCAGGGGGTCATGGTTCGATTCCCAGTTGGGGCACATGCCTGGGTTTCGGGCTGATCCCTAGTGGGAAGCATGCCAGAGATGGCCGATCAAGATTCTCTCTCATCATTGGTGTTTCTATGTCTCTCTCCCTTTCCCTTCCTCTTTGAAATGAATAAAAATATATTTTAAAAAAAAGTATAACACATACAATTATGTCCAGTATATAATACTTGATAATGCTAATAAACAACTAAGTTACTGGTTTACCACTTACTATACTATACTATACTATACTATACTATACTATACTATACTTCCTATGGTTATTTTAGAATGCACTTTTTCTACTTATAAAAAAATGTTTGCTATAAAATAATATGCCATATTATGTCAGGAGCAGCCTTATACGTGTTTACCATGTTTCTTGATTGCATCATTTTCTGTTTTGCTTGATATAATCTCATGTTGTTTTTTATACAGTGACATGCTGTGCAGGCTTGTAACCTAGGGGCAATAGGCTATACCATATACCAGTAGACTAGGTGTATGGTAGGCTATACCATCTAAGGTTGTGTAAGCTCACTCTGTAATATTTACACAAAGACAAAATAGTCTAATGATGCATTTCTCAGAAAGTATCCTCATCATTAAGTGACTCATGACTGTGCTTAATGTTTAAAATTACAAAAAGTATAAATTTGTGTTTAATCACATAGAATAATTATTCTGACAGACTTCATTTTATTAATAATTAACTTTAAGTTAATTTCAAAAATCTTAGGGAACTTAAAAATCTTGAACTGATAACTATATTTATTAAACACCTAGATTATTTCTCTGATAGACTGTTGAACTACTGATTACTAGGTATAACTTTAAGTTTACATGCTTCTTATTTTTATATGCTACAGAAAGATTGTACTTTGGTTTTTAATGAATGTGTTTATTTCTGCCCTTTGTGAAGTATATAAATGCTGGTGTATGACAGATAATACAATTATATACCTCTTACTTTTCTCTATCAAATAGAAGTTACTTTGGTTAATTGTCCACTGCATTTTGTCTTCCACACTCCAAAATATCAAATATTTTTTGAATTAATTTATATATTTTTATTTCCATCACAACCACTGCCTCACTTGTCCAAGCTGTAATTATCTTTCACCTGAATTATTGAGCTAGTTTTTTAATTGTCCCTACAATATAGAGTAGTATTTATAAAATTAAAGTCAGAATATGATATTCAGTGCTTTATAACTGTCAGTGTCTGCCCATTGATGGTCTGACCTCATCTGACATTTCCTCACGCCATCTATTCCTTTTCTACTCACTTACTACTCTTGAGCCTCATAAGCTACCTCTGGTCTCCATGAACATCCTTTTCAACCCAGAGTCTTGGTGCTTGCTATTCTTTCTACCTGAGTGTTCTTTACATGACTGATCCTTTTCATCATCTAGGTCTTGAGGGAAAAAAGGGCCATATGCTAGCCTGACTAACTTAGGGAAGGCCTGCATGATGGTCTTGCAAACGCAGAGATCTAAAGTAACCTCAAGGATGGTCTGAAATTAAAACTTTTTAAATTAAAAAACATTTTATGGTGGGTAGTCATGTGCTAGACAAGTATCTTCCCTGACAAAAATCAACTCTGAGCTTAACTGAGCCTTTTGTCTTTTTGCATCTATGATAACATACCTTTGGAATGTCAGGGTAACTTGTAACTTCCCTTTTTCTGGACCCTTCAGGGCGTAGCCAACCTATTGGTGTGCCAGGGCAGAGACCACAAATTTCCTCATTGTTATTATTATCATGTTAATTGTTGACTGTTAACTATCCAGTGCCTGCCTATGTGAAAGAAGCATGTGTCTATCACTTTACTTTTTACCCAATCCCAGAGGTTTCCCCCTTTGCTTTCCCCCGCCTCCTTAATCTACCATGAATAGATTTCATGTAGTAACTCACTTATGCATCTCCTCCTTTGATGGTAATTTATAAAAATAGGTGAAAAAAAACAGAGCATTAATTCAATACATTAAGATTCTGCTTCCCAACAATTGTTGACAGTTTGGCTCAAATACACTAAAAAAAAAATCTTTACAGGTTTGAATGTGTCTGACATTAACAGTCTCAAATGAAAAATTGCCTTCTCAGAGAGGTCTTTCCTGACATCTAAAGCAGCCCATCCCCATCACTCTTTCATTTTCTTCTCAGTGTCTACCAAGTACCAGGACCTGAAACTATCATAGTCTTATTTTACTTGATTATTTTCTGTTTCCCCAACCAGAACATCAGCTCCATGAAGACAGGGACTTATGAAAGGGCGGTGACTCAAACCAGCCAATAGGGATGCAGAGGAACTAACTGCATCCTGCCCCCTGTGCAACCAAACCCTGGCCCTTCCCTCGACCAATCAACAGGGGCCACACACATTACCCGAACCACTACTTCCAGACTCCCTATAAATCCTTTGTTTTCCTGAAACTCGCTCTCTCCCCGCCATACCACTGCCTCGGTGAGTGTGTGTGGGACTGAGCTCCAGCTAGCTCAAATAAAGGCTCTATGTTTTGCATCAGACGCAGGCTCCTTAAGTGGTCTTTGGGGATCACAAAATCTGGGAGTAACACTTATATTAATTGCCATTGTTTCCTCAAGGTCAAGCATGTGTCTGACACATAATAGGACCTCAAACAAAACAAAATGAAGGAACTCAATAAATGAAAGTTAGTAACATTGCTGGGCCTTACTATTGTCCCCCAATCCCTACTGGGCTGAAATATCAGGCTGACTGGTCATTCATTTCTTAGCATCACCAATTGTTTTCTGCTTAATGGCCTTAGCCTCCAGGCATAGACCCAGAACAAAGAGCTAGAAAGGAACCTCTCCTCTCTAATCTCCCCAGGAATGTTGCCCTTGCCCACTAACTGCATTCCAGTTCCAGCCCTGGGATGGGAGGCCTCTTTCAGGAAAGGCATGTGTGAAAGGAGGCTGCTTAGGGGGTAGGGTCAGGATTCCAGCAATCCTTGATGCTTTCCCTATATTCCATTGAGATTTTCAGGAGCCCACATTTTCTCACTCAAGTGTATCAACCAATCTTAAACACGAAAAGAGCAAATCAGCCTATTATGATTAGCCTAATGTTCATTCAACAGATAGTATTGAGTACCTACTATGTATCAGACACTAGTATAAGAACTTGAATATATCAAGAAACAAGAGACACAAGTTCCTTGCCCCAGAGAGCTTCCACTCTAGTGGTATGGACAGTGGGTGGGATAACAAGCATCCTATATAATAATCCTATATAATAAAAGGGAAATATGCAAATTGATCCTAACAGCAGAATGACTGGGAATGACTGGTCACTATGACACACACTGACCACCAGGGGGCAGATGCTCAATGCAGGAGCTGCCCCCTGGTGGTCAGTGTGCTCCCACAGCGGGAGCTCTGCTCAGGCACAAGCCAGGCTGATGGCTGCCAGCACAGCTGTGGTGATGGTGGGAGCCTCTCCTGCCTCCTCAGCAGTGCTAGGATGTCCGACTGCAGCTTAGGCCTGCTCCCTGCTGGCAAGTGGACATCCCCCAAGGGCTCCCGGGTTGCCAGAGGGATGTCTAACTGCCAGCTTAGGTCTGATCCCCTGAGGAGCAGGTGGACATCCCCTGAGGGGTCCCAGACTGTGAGGGGGCACAGGCCAGGGTAAGGAAATCCCCCTCCCCTGCACAAATTGTTGTGCACTGGATCTCTAGTAATAAGTAAGTTGTATATGGTATTGAAAGGTGATAAGTAAGTACTTGTGAGAAAAAAATCTAGATGGGAGTAAAGAGATTGGGAGGAAGGCGATAGATTGCAATTTTAAAGAGGAACCTCCTTTAGAATGTGGCAGTCGAACAAAAAGTTGAAGGTGAATTAGATACTCAGCCACGTGACTAAGTGAATATCAAAGATTTTCAATCATGTAAATGTCCAGGAGCAGAGCATTCTAAGCAGAGGCCTTAAGGCTGGAGCATGCCTGGCATGCTCAGGAATAGCTGTGTGGCTACAGCAGGGGGAAATAGGAGTGGCAGGTGATAAGGTCAGAGAAGTGATGGGGGTCAGATCCTGCAGGGCCCTTAGCCAGCGTAAGTGAAACCATAGTAATTAGCTAGTTATTAATAATAGAAAAGGAATGAAGGGAAGGCCAGACATTACAGACATGTTCCCTATAAAACATTGGAGGAAGGGGAAAAAGGGAAGATAGATGCATCCCCAGTAAAGTTGGGGGTGACACAGGAAAGGTGCTTGCTATCAATCACACCTGGGAACAGAGGTGATTGGCCAGAATGGGCGGGGCCACTGCAAGGGCATGAAGATTTGGGGTATTTAACCCCTAAACAAAGGAGTTCACCCTCTTGTATTCTTGGCTTTTTGGGGATTTGTGTGACTCTGGGCTTGTGGGGCTCTTTTGCTCCTACTCCCCTGCACTCACTCACACAGCCCATGGCCATGTGGACCCCACACACAATGGGCTAATGGCTGTAACTAGCCTAATGCTGAACTGGACCCAGCTGCATGGAAAAGAAACTCCAGACACTGGCTTTGCTTCTAGCTTTATTAAAACCGAAGCTACACTTCTACAACTGGACTAGGGGAAATGGGACTTTGGAAACCCAGGCATGTAATTTCATGAAAATAAAACTTTCCACCATACTCATTCTCTCATGGGGGCCTCTGGAAATGCTTATTCCAGCAGTACTTCAAGAACCCCACTTTTGCCGATAACGTGAGGACTTTGGTTTTTCCTCTGAGTGACATGGGGCACATCAGCCAGATTTTAAACAGAGTGATAGCATAGAACAGGGAGATCTGTTACTATCACAGTAATCCAGGCAAGAAATGATGGTCCTGGCAGGGAAAGTGGTTGTAGGAGAGGAAAATGCATCTTTGACTCTTAGGGTCCCCTGGTTGGATCTGCAAATCAAACTGATAAAATTAATAGGAGAACATTCATAAGGAAATGAAGGCCTGAAAATATGAAGATCAGAAAGTCATGGAAAGATATGATAGAGCAAAGAGTATGAGCTAAGTGTAGAAAGGGGAGACAACTGAGCTAGGCCTGTCCCTCCAGATTCTTCTCTCTGTCTGTGTCCCTCCTCTGTTAAGGATGTTCCTTTCCTCAGGGTTTAGGGAGGGATCCTCTCACATGGAGGTTTTTAGGACCTGCTTCTGAGGAAAAGGGGGGAAGAGGAAGTCAGAGTGGACTTCCTACTTCTGCTGCTTCTCAGACTCCTTCAGTTTAAAATATTCCATATGCCAATGTGCCATGTTTTCAGAGAGTGTATCCTGAACCCCATCATAGTGAAAAATGATTAGATTCTGGATAAAGTTTGAATATAAGCCCACCATGAATGTGGGATTTGAGAGAAAGAAAGGAGTCAAAGATGACTCCAAGGCTTTCTCTTGAAACACTGGGCAGAGCTGTCATCTATTGGGATAAGGAAGGCCGAGAGAGCCAGTGTGAGATGCATATGACTTCCAAGTGGGGAAGTTGAGCAAGCCATTGGATACCTGTGTCAGAAGTGCAGGAGAGAGGTCTGGGATATATGTTGGCACGTATAAAGTATTTAAAGCCATAAAACTGAATGAGAGCATAAGAGTAGAGAAAGAATAGAGGATCGAAGTCTAAGCCCAGGGCACAACAACATTTAGAGCAGAAATACAATGTGAACCATATTATGTTTAAGTTGTCTATCAGCCACATTTAAAAAAAAGAAACAGGTCAAACTAATTTAAACTATATTTTATTTAACACCAGATATCCAAAATGTTATGTTATATTTCAACATGTGATTACTATAAAATTATTTTTATTATTAAAATATATTTTATTGATTTTAGAGAGGAAGGAAGAGGGAGGGAGGGAGGGAGAGAGAGAGAGAGAGAGACAGATATATATATATATATATATATATATCAGTGATGAGAGAATCATTGATTGGCTGCCTCCTGCATGACACAAGCTGGGGATCAGCCTGGGCATATGCCCTGACCAGGAATCAAACTGAGACCTCCTGGTTCATAGGTCAAAGCTCAACCATCGAGCCATGCCAGCTGAGCTATAAAAATTATTGATGAAATGTGTATTTCTTTTTTTCCTAATGAGTCTTTGAAGTTTTGCATGTGTTGAATACTTACAGCAGCCTCATTCAGGCTAACCCATTTCTAGTGCTTT
Source organism: Murina feae (assembly GCA_004026665.1). Lineage (NCBI taxonomy): Eukaryota > Metazoa > Chordata > Mammalia > Chiroptera > Vespertilionidae > Murina > Murina feae. The sequence goes on along the minus strand of PVJC01005148.1, from coordinate 12,880 downwards.
ATAGCCATGTGAGACAAGTGGCTAACATGTTGGAGAACACAGATTCAGAGTTTTAGGAGAAGAGAGTAGCAAAGGAGACTGAGAAGAAGCAATCTGAGGTAGAAAGGAAACCAAGACATCATTACATTTTTGAAATTATGTGAGTGAAAGTGGTGATAGTCTGTAAAAGTTATAATAGTTTCCATTTTCTCAGTGAAGAAGTAAGCCAGGCTTACTGCCCAGGGTGCTAATGTGGAGGAGTGATTGGGAGTATGAGGAGAGAGGAGGCAGAGGGAAAGAGAATAGGTTAGGAAAGAAAAAGATGGTTCTGGACATCATGAAAATTCACTGAGACTGATAATCATAAATTTGAAGCGAGAACAAGTCAAAGAGGTTGGGAGTTTTTCTTCAGCCACAAGGATCCAAGCAGGAAAGGCAGAGACTTAGAGGGAGCCAGGGTGATGGTATGATGCCCTCCTTCTTGATGCCACTTTGTTTTGATTAAAGTTTTATTCTGATTGCAAATACGAGAAATCAGTTCACATGAAGAACTTGGAATAATGTGAAGCTGCAACCAGCATGGCTAGGGTTCGGGATCTGGAGAAGGGGCTGCACACAAATGAGACACCAGACAAAAAATATGAATTTAGAAGGCATGGTGAGCCAGGTGGGAAACCCTTCACTGGGGCCCAGGCCCTGTTAGCTTTTATTCAATTTTTGAATACACATCTTGCCCTTTGGCGGGTAGCAGTCAGACTATCTTAAAGTCAGTAAATATTAGTAAAGATTTACTTTGAGACTATTAGGTCAGGAAATTGCTTGAGCCACCATTGTCTCAACATAACAATCAGTGCATAGCTTTTAGCCCTTGCTAAGTCTCAAGGTTCATCAGCCTTCCGAGTTCCCTGTTTGCACTTTCATGATAGTGAAGACAATGGATAGCTTCCAGCAGAATAATGTTCAGAAATCAAAGGCCACTAGGAGAGTCTGGATGTGGGCAGAGTCTGGAACAGAGCTGAGGGCTCCTCTCCTTCCTCCTCTCCAGCCGGGCTCGCCTCCCCCACTTCACACCCACAATCCCCCCAAAGATGGTGGCCCCACCACTGCCAAGTCATCACCTCACTCCCCAGCTTGAGAACTCACAGTTGCCTTTGGATTTATGTTACTAAGAGGAAAAATCTGATGGAACAAGCTTGGGTCAAATGGTGTACGAGTCAAGGAAAAACTCTTGGGGAAAGGCAACAGCTAATAATTCAAAAATTGTCTCATAACATATACTCTTATGCCAGTGCATAAATTCGTACAAGGGAGGCATCTGGCCCATCTGGCTGGCCCACCCTGATGGGGGCCAATTGGGGCTAGGCCAGGTGGTGGGTGGGGATGGGAAGAGGGGACATGGGAGGTTGGCCTGCCCCCTCCATTGTTGAACTCCCAAACTCCTGGTTGAGGGGGTAATTTGCATATTAGGCTTTTATTATATAGGATATTTGTAAAAATATATGAACCAGGTGTTTATAGTTTGATTCCCGGTCAGTGCACATGCCCATGTTGTGGTCTCAATTCCCAGTCAGGGAAATGCAGGAGGCAGCCAATCAATGATTCTTTCTCATCATTGATGTTCCTGTCTCTCTCTCCCTCTCCCTTCCTCTCTGAAATCAATAAAAATATATTTTTTAAAAAAACTAAACAATTAAATTAAACATACACCCTTATAAAAAGAATAAGTCAATAATTTTATTTAACTCATTAATTAATGAAGGAATAATTAAGATGTTTCAAGCAGTTTAAAGGAGAATTCAAAGGCCAGACATACTAGTACATGTAGGTCATAAAATGAATCTACAAATAGATGCAAAACTAGCTTTGGGGGGAGGGGAAGGGTAGGTAGGGGAGAGAAAGCAATGTCCCTTCACTGGACAATTTCGCATGGGTATAACAGAATTATTTGCACTGCTCTGCTATCTACAATTTGCAATGTTGTAAAATAGTTCAAAGATTATAAACGATGCAAACCTTGGAGACTCGGATAATCTAGAAGGGTACTCTTTAAAAAAATGCATGGTTTTCCATTGAAGATACCTGGCACCGCTTTGATCCCGTTCAAAGACTTTCACGATTTTTCTTGAAAACTGAAAATTCCTGAGTTGTTGGTAAGCATATTTCTTTGTGAGTCTCTCACTGTCCAATATTTTATGTGCTCAGTATTATTTGGTGCACTTTCATTTTGAAAAAATGAGTCCTGCCATCACTTTCCTCTCCAGAGATTTATGGCCATGAAGACAGTACTGAAAAGGATCTGCAGAGGGTGGACCCTTTTAACGGAAAAAACCTTTATCTTCCATTAGTTTCTCCACATACTTACCTTGCCACAGTTTGCCACCCCTAAAACCTAAACTCATTTCTTTCTTCTGTCACTCTCCACAAATGTATTGCTCTTTACCAAGAAGCTATATAAGCCCTGAGTCCTAACTGCCCCTTTAAGTTACATCACTGAGTTTCCCCAGTGTGTATGCACTCTGCACATGTTCATGAGCTGCTTTTCTACTGTTAATTTTTTTTAAAATCTTTATTGTTGAAAGTATTACATGGGTCCTCCTTTCCCCCCCCATTAACCTTTTCCAACCTGCTCCCCTCCACCCAGGCCCTCACCACCCCATTGTCTGTGTCCAGGTTATGCATGTATACATACAAGTTTATTGGTTGGTCTCTTCCACCCACCCTCCCCTGCCTTCCCTCTGAGGTTCAACAGTCTGTTCATGCTTCTGTGTCTCTGGCTCTATTTTTGTTCATCATTTTATTTTATTCATTAGATTCCACATATAAGTGAGATCATGTGATATTTGTCTTTCTCTGAATGGCTTATTTCCCTTAGCATATTAATCTCTAGTTTATTCATGCTGTTACAAAAGGTAAGAGTTCCTTCTTTCTTTAAAGCCATATAGTATTTTATTGTGCAAATGTACCACAGCCTTTTATCCACTCCTCTACTGATGGACATTTGGGCTGTTTCCAGATCTTAGCTATTGTAAATAGTGCTGCAGTAAACATAAAGATGCATATATTCTTTCTGATTAGTGTTTCAAGATTCTTAGGATATATTGCCAGAAGTGGGATCGCTGGGTCAAACGGCAGTTCCATTTTTAAATTTTTTTGAGGAAACACCGTACTGTTGATTTTCTTTTCTTGTTTTTAAATGTGACTATGGGTTTTAAAATCTATTTTCTGTGTTCAGGGAAGGGAGAGGGGGTTTCAGCACCCATCCCCCCTGATGTCTTAGCCCAGAACCTGGCTTCTGCATTGCTGAAGAGAGTGAACTCGTTTTTGATGACATGTTCACATCATTTGTGTCATCCATTTTTTTATAAAGTATTCTTTTAAATATATTTTTATTGATTTCAGAGAGGAAAAAAGAGGGAACAAGAGATGGAAATATCCATGAAGAGAGAGATCATGGTGCATCAGCTGCCTCCTGCAAGTCCCCCACTGGGGATCGAGCCCACAACCCGAGCATGTGCCCTTGACCGGAATCGAACCTGAGACCTTTCAGTTCTCAGGCTGACACTCTATCCACTGAGCCAAATCGGCTCGGGCTTGAATCATCAATTTTTGTATAAAGTTGCAAAAGCCTGATACTCCTAAAGCGTCTGATGAAGTTTATAGAACTATTTGGATTTACTCTAGGTGTCATTGATACTAATGAACTTCTGTTGTTGTTAGTTCCTGTGGCTTTTAGAGATTTTCCCTCTTCTCTCCTTTCAGACTGTCAGCTGCCTCTTCTTTCTAAGGCCCCTGTAACCATCCTGAGCAATCTTCTGCTAGTTCCTTGGCCTCTCACTGCTCCCCCGCCACCTCAGGATGCTGCAGAGCCATTGTGCTCTCTTCAGTACCGCCTCCAAACTCAGCCGAAGGCTTTACTTTGAAAACCCCCAGGGTTTCACGTGCTCTAGTACACAGTGGGATATCTCTTCTGACTCCTTTACTTTTTTCTACCAGTTCAGCAAACAGAAATAGTATAGAAATTTATTTCCTCATCTTATAAGTCGTGCTACTGCAATAGAGAGATTTGTGTTTGACTCCTAATAGTAAAGGGCCAAATAAAAGGGTGTAATCTAATAAAAGCTTTTTTTTTTTTTAACTCCACATAAATAAACTTCACAGGTAGGAGTTTGAAGCTAGTATTGTGGGACCTCATGAGCTGCTCAGTCATCAGGGACCCAAACACTTTCTATTTTTCTGTTTGGCTTTTCTTAACATAAAGTTTTCAAACTCAGTGTCCCTTCATGGTCACAGATAGCTGCTATGGATCTCCAGTCATTGCAACCACATTTCAGCAGCACAAGGAGAAAGATAAAAATGGCAAAAAGTATGCTTCCCACCTGAGTCCCCCTTTTGGAGTTCTGACATACCTCACCTCTTCCACTTATATTTCATTGGTCATCCCTAGATTCAAGGGAAATATTTTGTCGTCTCAAATAAATTGAATATATTGCCTTTATACCACCACTTTTGGTTGTTCCACATTGTACACTAGCTTACTTTCTAAATCTCAAATATATTTAGTTAAATGGGACATGTCAATTTTTAAAATTAATCTAAACGTTTTGATTTTCACAGTGTTTGGCTCCTTTCCAAGATCAAATCAATAGCTATAAAAACGGATAAAACGTTAAGTGTCAAAATCACTGACTATTCCAAACTTGCAGGGCCATCCAGGAAGCACAGTAGAATTGGCAAAATTAACTCTCACGATTGCCAGTTGATTCAGTTCCAGGTTTACTAGTACTGATGGCTCCAGTGCTGGCTGGGTGCCAGTTACCTGTGGTGGGTACAAGGAACAATCAAGATGATTCTGTCCTTAAGGAGTTCCAATTTCAGACTCACCTGTGCCTGGAGGCATGGGGAAGCCACCAAATAGTGTTACACAGAGGAGAAATGTGACCACATCTGTATCTCTGAGAGAAACCTCAGATAGTTGGATGAACTGAGAAAGAGGCTTGAGAAAGGGGATTTCGTTCTAAAGGCAAAGTATTGTCTGCATTGCTGTCCAAATCATATCCACCTTACATTCTGTACGATGCACCTGCCCTACCCTCAACTCCTCATTATCCCTGCATTTAGCTCTTAACACCTCAAACATTCATTTCCTGTCTACCCCTCCTGGGAGTCCTGGGATAGTCAAAGGGACTTTCTGGGATCCAGAGTCTATGCTGTCTTCATTTATTCCTTTTTCACACATTTCCTGAGCTTGTACTACTCTCTGGGCTCTAGGCTTTGTGCTATGGGCTAGAGTTGCAGGTGGATCTCACTCAATTCTTGCCCTCAAGGTATGGACAGATTGTTTTTGCTTGTCTTTGTGCTCAAGTACTAAGAATCTAGAGCTAATTTTGGCTAGAGAAGGGAGCTAGGCAGAAGGGCAGAGCAAGAATTAGAACAAAAATGAGTAGTCTTGGTCCTAGCAGGTTTGGCTCAGGGGTTAGAGCGTAAGCTTGAGGACTAAAGAGTTGTGGGTTTGAGTCCTGGTCAAGGCCAAGTATTCATTTGGTTGCAGGCTCCATCCAGCTATGTCAGGGGGTCAGGGGCGTGTAGGAGGCAACCAACCAAATGTGTGTCTCTCACATCAGTGTTTCTCTCTCACTTGCCCTCCCTTCTACTCTCTCTAAAAAAAAAAAATCAATGGAAAAATATCCTCAGGTGAGGAGTTAAACAAACCAAAAGCAGTCTTGGCTTCAGAGCAGTGAGAGCAGGCCAGCTCTGTCCTCAGGGCCTGGTACTAGCTTCCCCTAACCCCAGACTGCCCTCTCCTTCCTTTTCCCCTCCTTGCTCCTCAGGTCTCTTCTCAGCCAAGCCTTGCTTCCATTCAAACTTTCCAGAAATCCCCTACCCAGTTTTCAGTTTTAGAAACAATGACTCTGGAGATTATTCCCATTGTCCTGGGAACTGGAACAATGAGAAAGCAGAGCCTCTGATCCCAGCCTCCCCCCTCCCCCAAAGTAAAAGCTTCCTCAACTCTCCAATCACTGTCCCCATCTGTATGGAGGCAGGAAGTTATAGGAGGTAAAAGAAAAAGCACTTTCTATTAACTGCTCCTGAAACCTCAATTCAGCCCTAGCCCCTTGAAGTGCTACTCTGGGCCTGTCCTCTCTTAGCTGGAACTAAGAAGGAATTCTCTCCCTAGCCAGTTTTGCTCAGTGGGTAGAGCATCAGCCTGCAGACTGAAGGGTCCCAGGTTCAATTCCGGTCGGGTGCCCAGGTTGAAGGCTCAAACCCCAGTGGGAGATGTGCAGGAGGCAGTCGATCAGTGATTATCATCATTGATGTTTCTATTCTTCTCGCCCTCTCCCTTCCTCTCTGAACTCAATAAAAATATATTTTTTTAAAAAAAGAAGAATCCTCACTGGACTGCAATTAGACACCTGAGTGTGCTGGGGACCGACAGGCAAGTTTAGGGTTTGAGTCCTGTGCATCTAATCTCTTTCATTGCCTTAGTTTCCCCTGCCACTGAGGTGAGAGGACCATAGGCCTCTCTGACGGGACTGGAGGTCTCACTTTATTCTCACTGCCCAGCTCCTCTTCGTCTCCCAACTCTGACCCCGGGAGACCCTGTCCCCTTTCTTACCCAGTTCTGCCAAAAGGGTTGTTAGATGGGGGAGGGGTGCAGGCAGGGCTTTGCTTGCACCATCCTGGCGCCTGACTAGATCGGGTTACTGGAGGCAGTCTGGATTTGAATGTGCAAATAAACAGAAGTCGCTTTGATCCACAGGGCTGAGAGGGAGGGAAAGAAGGCTGAGTGCCCTGGTCAGAGAAATGCGGGCAGGGTACTTGAAAGAGTTTGGGAATCTGGAGTGTGAATGTGTCCTTATTCCTTTGACTGGACTGAAAATCCATTGAGAGAGAGAGAGAGAGAGAGAGAGAGAGAGAGAGAGAGAGAGAGAGAGAGAGAGAGATCCAGAGAGAGGAAGGGACTCTCACTCCTGGCATTTCAGACTCCCTGTGGCAACCAGATATTCCACCAGCCTTCAGGAGGGGAGTGGGTAACTTGGAGCCTGCCCTCCCTTAAGGCTCTCCCACCTTTGAGACATCTTAGGTGCCACTTGGGAGAGAGAGAAGGAATGGAACTGTGTATTGTGTGTGGTTCACCGTGGTTCGGGTGGGGAGGTAGGTTGGGAAGGGGTAGGGCCTATTGTCTCCCCGGGCACCAATCCACAGCCACAGTCAGGCTTGGAGAGGGAGAGACAAAGAGGGAATGGAGAGCACAAAGGGAGTGAGGAATGAAATGGTAAGTGAAGGCAAACAAAAGTGAACCGGGGAGACAAAAGCTGGGAACAATATTCCCCAGGCAATAGGCTGGGGAACAATAGGGACACTGACAGCCCCACAAAGACACCACTGTCTCCAGTAGACGTTATCTCAGGCAGTGGTTGGCAGCCCGCGCTGGCTGCAGCTATTTTCAGTGTCGCTTTTGTGCCATGCTGAACAATATTCCTTGCATGGCTGCTGATAGAAAGATGAGAAGGTTTCTGTTTGATTCTCCTCTTCCTTCCCTCCCCCTGCCCTGTTTCCAGCCCCCACCAGCTCCAGGCATTCTGAGCTCAAGGCACTGGCCTGGTTAAGAGAGAGAGAGTGTGTGTGTGTGTGTGTGTGTGTGTGTGTGTGTGTGTGCGCGCGTGTTGGGAGGGGACCAAGGGACCAAGCACTCTATCAGGCCTTTTTGTTGCCCTCAACCTCACCAGGGTCTCCATGGAGGAAAGAGAGTGGGGATTAGGGCTGGAGAACTGGGGTGTGTGGGTAGGACTGTTCAGGGAAATAGGTTCTGCCCATTACCAACAATCACAAGACCAGCCTGAGCTACTCACTACAAAAAGGCCCAATCATCAAGTGTTTCGCCTGTTGTGGCTGGCTGTTCATTTAATAGCAAAGGCCATAAGGCTCTTCTACCTCCTTCCTCCTTCCTCCTCCCAAAGAGCTTTCTCCTATCTTTGTTTCCCGCTTTACCAGTTTCCTTGAGGTCAGGGTAACTAGTCCTAGCGTGGGGAAAAGATAGACTGGTAGCGCTGGACTTTCTGTAGACCCAATAGCCATGTCCATTGGAGCAAAATTACCCCAATTCCACAGTGTTAGCCACTCCCCACTAAGTATCACTTCGTTTTCTCAGGGCTGTAGCCCACTACAGCTGCCCCCAGGGGATTAGAAAGAACCTATACTTTTTCAAAAATTTTATTGATTTTTTACAGAGAGGAAGAGAGAGGGATAGAGAGTTAAAAACATCGATGAGAGAGAAACATCGATCAGCTGCCTCCTGTACACCTCCTACTGAGGATGTGCCTGAAACCAAGGTACATGCCCTTGACCGGAATTGAACCTGGGACCCTTCAGTCTGCAGGCTGACGCTCTACCCACTGAGCCAAACTGGTCAGGGCAGAACCTATACTTTTTAATCTAACTGATCTTTCTTAGTATTCTTATTCTGTTGTTATTTTTCTAAGTGGCTAAACCACATTTCAGATCCCTGGCTTCCTCAAAAAAATTTTGGGGGAGGCATTGATAGAAAAAGCTCAGGGAGAATGCCTTCCTAAGAGACTAGACACTCAGAGGTTGACACAGAAGGTTGAGCCATCATTTAATTTGTGGGACTTGTGGCTATTTGTTCAGCTTTCTCAGTATAAATAGCTCTTCAAAGGCAAGAAACACATTTTATATCTCCGTTGGCTTCCTCATTACATTATTGCTCGTAATACACTCTCAACAAATACTTGCTGAATTGGACCAAATTTAGAGAATCAGAAGGGACCTTAAAGCTCATCTAGTGGCTTGCTCCTCAAAGTGTGGTCCCTGTACCAGCAGCATTAGCATTATCTGGAAGTTTGTTAGAAATGTAGAGTCTCAGACTCCACCTCACAGCTTCTGCTCTGCATTTTAACAAACTCCCCAGATAATTCATAGAGTCCTTGAGAAGCATGGATCTAGGACAACTTCTCCCTTTCTGCCTCCCCACAACTCTTGCCCATTTCATGACAGTGTTGTCATCCTGAGCCTAGAATTATAGAAACTGTGAGCTAGACTGAGCCCATTGAATCCCATCTACAAGAAGACCTCGGTAGAGATGACTTCACCATCTGTGGTAACAATCTGTTCCACAGCTAGAATCAAATCAGACTGAACAGAATTAGGCATTCAAAGAGTCCTAGGAGTGTGACTTGTACCCAGCATATGCGCAATCAAAGCTTGTTAAGGAAAAAGTGTACATCATCTACTATGACTTTCCTGGATAATCCCTCTGATGGGTAGTTTTATGGGTCAACTTGACCTGGACATGGGTACCAAGACATTTGGTCAAACATTATTCTGGGTGTGTCTGTGACGGTGTTTCTGGGTGAAATAAACATTTTAATTGATAAACTGAGTAAAGCTGATTGCCCTTCCCAATGGAGGAGGGCCTCATGCAATCCATTGAAGGCCGCAATAGAACAAAAAGACTGAGTAAGCGGGAACTTTGCCTGCCAGGCTGCTGAGCTGTCACATTGGTCTTCTGTTTTTTGGACTCAAACTGAAACATCAGCTCTTTTTGTGTCTTAAGCCTGACAGCTTTTGGACTAACTCTAACACCATTAGCTCTCCTGGTTCTCAGTCCTTAGAACTTGAACAGGAACTATACCATCAGCTCTCCTGAGTCTTCAACTTGCAGACTGCAGATGATGGGACTTGTAACCAATGAGCCAATTCCTTATGATAAATATCTCTCTCTATAGTTCTGTTTCTCTGGAGAATCCTGACTAATACAGATTTTTGGTACCAAGAAGTGGGGTGCTGCTGTAACAACTGAACGTGTGGAACTGGGAACTGCATTGAGGCTGGCAGACTTTGATATGTGTGCTGGAAATATGAATGTTAAAGGCGATTCAGGTGAGATCTCAGGTGAAAATGAGGAACAAGCTATTGGGAATTGGAGGAAAGGTGATCCTTGTTATAAAGTGGCAAAAAACTTGGCAGAACTGCATTCTAGTATTTTGTGAAAGGTAGAACTTGCAAGCAATAATATTGAATATTTAGCTGAGATTTTCCAAGCAAAGAATGAGGTGGCCTATTTCCTGAAAAACGCTGGGAAAGGGATCTAACAAAGGGAAGACAGACATATGCCCAGTAAAGTTGGGGTGACATAGGGAAGGTACTTGTCTGTCAGTCACACCTGGAAACAGAAATCATTGGCCAGAACGAATGTGGCCATTGCAAGCAGGTGAAGATTTGGGATACATACTCTCCTACACAAAGGAGTTCGCTCTCTTGTTGCTCTTCACTCTTGGCTCTTGGTTCTCTAGTTGTCTGTAGCTCACTCTCCCGGCTTCCTTGCATTTGCCCATGTTTCCTTCATAGCCATGTGGCACAATGGAATGATAAACGGCGGCAGGAAACACAAATTAAGCTGGTCTGATGCTGTATTAGACTGTGTAGACATGGGAAGGAAGCTCTGGACACTGAGTCAGATTTTAGCTCTACTGAAGCCCAGCTACACTTCCTCTATGACTGGAGTAAGGGAAAAGGGACTTGGGAAACTCAGGGGTTTACTTCCATGCAAATAAAAATAATTCGTTCTTTCATGTGAGTCTCAGAAAATTCTTTTTCTTAGGATATTGCAAGAAATCCACCCCCACTAGCAACCAGGGGAGACGAGGACTTCTCCTATTTGGTAGCAAGACAGTGGTGCTATCTTCTCAACTTGTAGGAGGTAAAGATACAAATAAATACAGTCAAATACTTATAATTAAAAGTTAATTTTTTCTCCCATAGTTTAGATTAAAAAAACAAACTCAAAACAAAGTTGTTGGTACCTACTTATAAAAAGCATCATTCACATGGTTGTCTTAATCCTAATATGTTAAAATTTATCATCTTCCATAAAGATGATCATGACTCCCATTGCAAAGTGTTCATTTGACTGTCTTCCTCTATCAAACCAGTAAATTCTCTCTGATGGAATGAATAGCGGTGTCCTTTCTGATCTATGAGCAGTCATGTTTTGAAAGGAGGGGAGAATAGCTGGCTTGCAATGGACCAACCAGTTAAACTGGAAAATCAGCTTTTCAGAAGTTTCCCTCTCACTCCTCCTAGGCCATTTATCTGAACTAGCCAACACCTCCACTCCCCAGATTAGGGGAAGGCAGAGCAGAGAAAAAAATATTAAGGTTTGGGATAGACTGCCATTCAGCATATTTACAATTCATTCTGAATTCTCAGCAATGGAGAACAGGGATAGAGGCATTATCATTGTTTTTGCAACATTTAGCAAGCCACAGCAGCCACAGCAACAGCTGTGTTCTTAGATCTCCTAAACCACATAGCAGCACAGCCACTGGGCAGTCCTGGGATGACAAGAGCCTCATCGGTCCTCTCACCCCTTCAGCATGTTCCTGTGTGTTTTCTGACATACCCTTATCATCTCAGAATGGCTACCTCTGATCCATAAGTAGGCCCTCTGGTCAACACACACAGGCTATGGGCACAGAGGATGGCACCGCTTTCCAGAGTCTGAGAACGATCCTATAGAATCAAAGCGGCTCTGGCTAAGCAATGGCTCCAAGTTCTCAAGGAAGTTCAACAAAGATACCAGGGACTTGGTGGGTCTACTCACAGAATGTTAATGAAGGTAGCAGAATATACGACCTCGAAATGTGCAACTTTAGCATAAGGATTACTTTGATCTGAAGACAATTGAGAATCATCAGACACAGGAAAAGCTCTTTGTCCTCCCCCTATTTGCAAAGACGTCCCTGTTCTATCAGGAAGGACAGAAGTAAATCACTAGAGACAACTCTAGACCCTTAACAGCCCAGATATGGCCCTGGAGGTAGCTACATAACAAACTTTACTAAAACAGCCCTATTTTCCATTAGTGCTCCCATATACTTACCTTCCCACAAATTGCTGACTTAGAAACTCAGTCCTTTTCCTTTGTCTTGTTGCTTTTCTAAAAATTTATTAAGATGCTATATAAGTCTAAGTTCTAACCACCTCTTTGAGTTACTCATCACTGGGTACTCCCATGTGTATGCGGCTATACATGTTAATCAACTTCTATTTGTTTTTCTCTTGTTAATCTGTCTTTTATCAGTCTAATTTACAGGGCCCAGCCAATTAACCTAAGATGGGTAGAATAAATGCAAGGGTCTCTGGGGTCCTTATGGAGATGAGGGGAAGGTGACCCTCAAAAAAGAGAGCTTTATAAGTTGTATAAGGTGCCCTAGCTGGTTTGGCTCAGTGGATAGAGCATCAACCTTTGGACTGAAAGGTCCCAGGTTCAATTCTGTTCAAGGGCACATGCCCGGGTTGTGGTCTTGATCCCCAATAGGGGATGTGCAGGAGGGAGCCAATCAGTGATTCTCTCTCATCATTGATGTTTCTATCTCCCTCTCCCTTCCTTTCTGGAATCTATCTATCTATCTATCTATCTATCTATCTATCTACTAGGGGCCCGGTGCACAAAAATTTGTGCACTCGAGGTGGAGGGAGTCCCTCAGCCCGGCCTGTGCCCTCTCACAGTCTGGGACCCCTCAGTGGATATCCTATGATGGCCCCAGTCTGCCAGGCGCCTTCTGTGTGTGTGTGTGTGTGTGTGTGTGTGTGTGTAGCCCCTGGGGACCTGCCCCCAGCCACATCAGAGGCTCAGAGCAGTCCTCCTGTGTGTGTGTCTACCTGCTGGGGGCCTGCCCTCAGGCACACCATGGAGGCTTGGAGCAGGCACCCCCTCTATGTTGATCTCTCAGACTCTTGCCCTCCCCTGCATGTTGTTCTCTTTTTTGAGCTGTGGCCAGGGCTGGGTGCTGCCTGCCTCCCAAGCTTGCCTACTGCCCATCTTCCTCCAGCCACCAGAAAGCAGGGAAAACCCCGCCTCATGGTCAGGCCAGCCTTT
>PVJC01005147.1:0-60328 GCA_004026665.1 Murina feae | reverse complement strand
GAAAGTAAAAATTATGAACAACAAATATATATCAACGAGTGAATCTAAGAATCAAGTGAATAAAAAATCTGATGAACAGAATAAACTGGTGAATAGAATAGAATCAGAGGCATAGAAAGGGAGTGGACTGACAATTTTCAGGGGTTAAGGGTGTTGGGGATGCGTGAAGAGACTGGACAATAATTGTACACCTATGGAGGAGGACAATGGGGGGGCAAGGACAGAGGTTGGGGTGGGAATTGGGAGGAGGGGAGCTATGGGGGAAAAAAGAGGAACAACTGTAATAATCTGAACAATAAAGATAAATTTAAAAAAAAAGAATTATAGCAAGACAGCACTGGGATGCAGGTGGTCACCTGTGTCGTGTTCCCCCACACTAATGGGGTTCCTATGGTAAGATCATTCAGCGTAAAACCAGGAAAATTCCACACAGGGAAAAGTTGGTCATCCTTTTAGGCACCAGTGAAATCTCACCGAAAGACACTTTATCTAGTATCAAAAGTGTGTTTAGAGTCCACTGCTCACAGAGCAGCACAAACCTGTCCCTACCTGGTTATCAGCTGGTTAGAGCAAAGTGCTCAAGAGGCCAAGGCTAAAGGTTTGATATTCCAGGAAAACTTTGCTCCCTTCCACAGTCAGAATTTGTGTGCCTCATTTAAGGCAGTCATTCTCCAGTGCCGCTAACTAATCACCAGGGAAACGAGAGAGCACAGCTACTTGGACCGAATCTTTCACTGCTGGGAACAGGGTGGAGAGACACTGGTGTTTTCCCTGTGGGTGAATATTAAGTGATTGAAGAAGAACACAGAAAGAAATTCTTTTTCTGAACTCCCTGCTTAAATGGGTTCTAAATAGCAGCAACAATACTACAGGGGTAGGCAAAAGTAGATATACAGTGGAGAGTACACAAAACACAGTTTCTTCTTCTTTTATTGATTCTTTAGAGAGGAAGAAAGAGGGTGAGAAAGAAACATCAACTGCCTCCTGCACACCCCCAACTGGGGGTCAAGCCTGCAACCCAGCCATGTGCCCTGATCAGGAATTGAACCCTGATCTCCTGGTTCATAGGTTGATGCTCAACCACTGAGCCATACAGGCTAGGACATTGTTTATTATTATATTATATTATATTTACTATATTATATTTACTATATTATATTATATTATATTATATTATATTATATTATATTATACTAGGGGCCCGGTGCACAAAAATTTGTGCACTCGGCAAGGGGAGGAGGGGGGCCCTCATCCTGGCCTGTGCCCTCTCACAGTCTGGGACCCCTGGGGGGGTGATATCCACCTGCTGGCATGCATGGCTAGTCTGGGTGAGGGCTGGGGGCTGTTTTCAGGCTGGCCACAGCCCCCTCAGGGTTTGTGCACTGGGGGGTGGGATGGCTGGTGAGTGCAGGCATGGACGTTTCCAGCCGGGTGGCCTACCATCGCACATACCTGGTGGGCCTCCACCACTAAGGGGACACACCTGGTGCAGAGCTGGGTGGCAGGCCAGGGGGTGGACGCTGGTGCATGGTCCCTTGGGGGGGCCATGCTGCTGAGCGGACACATGGGGGTGGAGGCAGGCACACGCTCACACACGCCCCATGGAGGCCCCCAGGGTGGAGGCAGATGGCTGGACCTGTGGCAGAGGCTCTGTGCAGGGGCAGAGGATGCTCGGGCATGACCCCGAGGGGGTACCCACCTCAAGCCCCCGCCACTGAGCCTCTGAGATCACGTGGGCCCAATTGCTCTATTCCCAGGCCTTGCAGGGCCGGGCTGGGCTGCCAGTTCCCAGCCTTGTGGCTGCTCACCGCTGTCTGGAACCACCATGGGCACGATTGCTCTATTGCCAGCCCCAGCCGAGGGCCGGGCCAGCTCTCACCCAAGGCCGCTCAGAACCAACCACTGGCTCAATCGTTCTATTCCCAAGCCCAGGCTACAGGGCCGGGGCCTGGGCAGCCAGCTCCCGGCCCTGCTGCCAACCGCCACTGCCCTGAATCGACTTCCAGGGCACACTCAGGCGGAGGCCAGGCCTCCACCTGTGCGTGGGCCAGCGCGATCTCTCTATTCCCAGCCCCATCTCTCTATTGCCAGCCCCAGCCGAAGAACCGGGGGCCTGGGCGGCCACCCGGCCCTGCAGCCACCGCCACTGTCCGGAACTGACCGCCAGAGCACGCAAGGGCAGAGGCCAGGCCTCCGCCCTTGCGCGCTCTGGCGCGATCGCTCTATTGCCAGCCCTGGCCGCAGAACGGGGGGCCTGGGAGGCCACCCAGCCCTGCAGCCGCCGCCACTGTCCAGAACCGACCGCCAGAGCACGTGATTGCTCCATTCCCACCCGGGCCTCTGCCATCTTGGCTGGGCTAATTTGCATACCATTGTTCTGATTGGCTGTTGGGCATTCCGAAGAAACGATTAATTTTACTATTTCGCTTTTATTAGTTTAGATTAGGGGCCCGGTGCACAAAAATTTGTGCACTCGGGGGAGTCCTTCAGCCCGGCCTGTGCCCTCTCACAGTCTGGACCCCCTCAGGGGATGTCCACCTGCTGGCATGCCTGGCCAGCCTGGATGAGGGGCTGATGGCTGTTTGCAGGCTGGCCAAGCCCCCCAGTAGGAACCTTCACCCCATGGGGGTATGGCCAGCCTGGGTGAGGGGCTGAGGGCTGTTTTCAGGCTGCCCACAGTGCCTTCTGAGTTCAGGTCCCTACTGGGGTACCTGGCCAGCCTGAGTGAGGGGCTGAGGGCCATTTTCAAGCTGCCCACAGTCCCTTCAAGGTTAGGGATCCTACTGGGGTGCCTGGCCAGCCTGGGTGAGGGGCTGAGGGTCATTTTCAGGCTGGCCACATCTCCTTCAGTGTTCGGGTCCCTACTGCGGTACCTGGCCAGGCTGGGTGAGGGGCTAAGGGCTATTTTCAGGCTGCCCAAAGTTCCCATTGACCCAACGTCCCAGCGAGGCTGGCTGGAATCAGTTTTCTGGGGTTTATTTATCTTCTATAATTGAAACTTTGTTGCTTTGAGTGGAGGCCTAGGCAGGGAACGAAGCCTCCCATTTGCTTCAGCTCCATGGCTGCCAGCCGCCATCTTGGCTGGGTTAATTTGCATAGTCTCTCTGATTGGCTGGTGGGCATGGCTTGACTGGTGGGCATGGCTTAGGTGTCTCGGAGAGATGGTTAATTTGCATATTACTCTGTTATTAGATTATACTATGATTATTATTATTATTATGTTTGCCCACTCCTGTATATAGCCTATTTGCGAATTTCCATAACACATTCTCCTATATGATTCCATCCTATTCCTGATCCTGTGACGTGGGCAGGGCAGATGCCAGCTCAGCACGGTTGGGATCACCCATGGCTACCAAAGCAGCAAGTGCAGCCATGGTGCTGGAGCCTGGCCTCGCAGAGTTCTTGTCTGACTTAGCTGTTGTGTTGATACAGGTCACAGCCTCCTGCAATGCTGCAAAACACACAACACTGGAGGTCCCTTGACCTGATACAGATTACTTCATGAAGAACTCCTAACTCTCCAGGTCCCAGGACCAAGCAGCACAGACTTAAACCTCCTGCACATCTTGCCAAATGCAACAGGCAGGTGGGCTGGTTGTTTGTGTGTGTGCAGAGGCATAAAGACATCCACATTCTTCACCCCGCTGGGCAAGCCCAGGGAATTAGAAAAAGAACATCTGCTTTTCATGTCAAGACACCGCCGTTCCCTGCACCTCGTTGTTCTAAGCCTTTACTGTTCCATGGACCTTTCTGCCGAAATCCCCAGAGCTATGTGGTGCTCTGGTTAGGAAACTGAGAGCTGAGTTTCCCAAACATGTTTATTTCCCTTTAAAGCAACTGCGGGTAGGCTGAAAACCACCATGTCATACTTGCCTGTTACTCATTAACCAACGTAAAAAAAAAAGCCTCAGCCAGGGTAGGAGTCAGATGCAGCGCTGCCTGCCATGCGGGGACTGAGCAGTGGGAAATGCAGGCTTTCACATTGGAAAACGCAGGGAGGGGGATTCAGAAATGAGCCTCTGAGCTTGTTCCTTGGCCTGGCGACGGACGGGCGGACGGACGGACGGACAAGTGCAGGATGGTGAAGAAGAGGCAATCCTCCAGCGACACGGAGTTCAGGTTTGACGTGCCCGGCAGCCCCGACAAGGCCTGCGAGGCCCAGCACGGCGCCCCAGACAGCCCCGGATCCGTGTTCCTCAGGTGGGTACCGCCAGCTGTCTGTCTATCCCGCGGCTGGCTTCTGCAAGAGCTCTGGCCTCCTTCCCTGGGGTGGCAGTGTGCCAAGGGGGAAGGGAAGGCAGGCTCGGCCTCGGGCCAGGGGACTGAAGAGGTACATGGCCAAGGATGGGAGCTCCTGAACAAACAGACCTTCCCCCTGTGACAGGAAAATAACTGTGGTGTGTGCCTTAGGACGTCTCAGGACCAAGAAACTGGCCAGCCCTACACTTCCTCCGGGCCTGACTCGCTCTCAGGTTCATAGGAAGTGAAGCCACAACTGAACCAAATACCCTACTTAGGTGTCAAAATTGCCGGCGTTATTATTCAAATAGCAATTATTAGAACATTAAAATAATTGAACTCTTTTGGGGTTTCTAAATTAAATTTTGAAATAGTCCTGCCTATGCTCTGGCTCCACTATTTACTGGACGGTGATTTTCAACAGCTTTGACCAGATTCGGGACATATCCCTTTTGGCTGTAAGTATTAATGTCTACATCGATGCCACTCCGATAATGACATACTTTTAGTGAAAATTCATTTGTTAGCTCTTTGTTTGGTTTGTATCATAATAATTCTCTAGCAACTTATAGAAGGTAGACATCAGGTGCAAGAGGAAACCAATCACAAGAAAGTTTCTCCTCCAACTTTGTTGTGAACTGTAATGTACCTGCTGTGCAAACTTCTCCGAAGGCAGAGCACGGGCTCCACAACTGGAGGTGCCCTTCCCATAGCACCATGTCCAGGAAGGGATCGTCGGATTTCCTTTTCAGTCATTTTAAGTCATTACCACAACAAGGTGCTCAGAATTACAATGTTTAAAAATTAAAGAAAAAGCAAAGAAATCCCATCTCATTTCATGGCATCCATGTATCTGAATGCAGGTTATGAGTACAAGTAAAATAATTTTTAGAGACCAAGAGTCTGAATTTATGCAAAATGTTGCTTGATGTCTATTTTAAAGTTAGCTTGGTTTTCCCATCCACCACTAAAATGAGTCTACCTAACTTGCATTATGGTTGTTTGAGCAAGAGCATAATTGCTGTAATTGAAAATGTAAAAACTCTTGCATGATTTTCATATTTTGCTGAAATTTGAGTATTTCCCAAATCACTTTGTCTGCGTAAGCCATATATTTTGTATGATTTTTATTATGATTTTTAATCGATGTGGTTTTAATGTGCATTTCCCTTACTAACAGAGGAGAAGCATCTTTTCAAAGTGTTTATTGCTCATTTTCATTTCCTCCTTTGTAAAACGCCTGCTTATGGACTTATGACCTTTGGACTCTCTATTTTTAGATAGTTTTTTAAATACTCCAGATATCGATCTTTTGTTAGTTATATTTGTTGCTAAATATTTATTCTAGCATGTGATTTGCCTGTTCATGTTCTCTGTCATGTCCAAGTTCTTATTTCTAACTTATCCATTTATTATTTACTAGGGGCCCAGTGCATGAAATTCGTGCACTTGGGGGGGGGAGTTCCTTAGCCCAGCCTGCCCCCTCTCACATATTGGGAGCCCTCAGGGGGTGTCTTACTGACGGCTTAGGCCCACTCCCTAATCCCCTTGGGGAGCAGGTCTAAGCCGCAGTCTGGCCTCCCTTTGTGGGAGGCAACCAGGCTAATCAGGGGAAGCCACCAGCCCCATCACCCTGCTGCTTCAGTCACTGCCAGTCACTGCAGCCACCAAGGTGTTTTGATCAACACAGACTCCAGTCCCTTCACCATGAAAAAATGATAACTTTCTTTAGGCATTTTCAAGATGTGTCTTTCATAGGATATGACATTTCTTTCTTTCTTTCTTTCTTTTTTATCCTCACTTGAGGATATCTTTCCATTGATTTTTAGAGAATGTGAGAAAGAAGGAAAAAACAGAGAGAAACATCAAAGTGAGAGGAACAGTTTGATTGGTTGCCTCCTGCATATGCCCTGACCTGGGCCCCAGCCAGGGAGAAGCCTGCCACCTAGTTACATGCCCTTGGTCAGAATTGAACCCAGATCCTGCAGTCAGCAGGCTGAGGCATTATGCACTGAGCCAAACCAGCTAGGGCAGGATATGACATTTCTTAGCCCTCCAGCAGTGGACCTTCATTTTTTTTCTCCAGGAGTATGGTAAAAAAACCCTAGATCTCCTTTTTGGATTCTTATTACCCAAGTTGCTAAGAATATTACCAGTGGCATACAGGGAGCTTAGCCAATGAGCAGTCAGAAAAGGTGTTTCCTCTGTAGTTCACTCCTATCACTGGCTCCACCCCTGCCCCTCCAAACTCAGCTCCACCCCTGCCCAGACCTGTAACCTCTGGCTGAGAATGCAGACCTGGGCAGGGGACCCCCAGACCACTGAAATCACCTGCTCTGACCCTGCCCAGGCCTGCAGCTTCTGGCCAAGGCTGCAGGCCTGGGTAGGGGACCCCAGACCCCCGCGATCACTGGCTCTGCCACTGCCCAGGCCTGAAGTCTCTGCCTAAGGCTGCAGGCCTGGGCAGAAGACCCTCAAGCCCCTCCAATCTCCGGCTTCACAGGGCCCAGATCTCTGCGATCACTGGCTCTGATCCTAACCCATGCCATTGCCAGCTCTGCCCTTGCCCCACTGGCAGCCTCTGGCCAAGGCTGCAGGCCTGGGCAGGGGACCCCCAGACCCCTGCTTGCCAGCTCCGCCTGTACCCAGACCCCTGCAATCATAGGCTCTGCCCCTGCCCCTCTGATTACCAGCTCCACCCCTGCCCAGGCCCTGAGATCGCAGGCTCTGTCCCTGCCCCTCTGATTGCTGGCTCTGTAGAGCCCAGGCCCCTGTGATCCTGCCCAATCCTGAAGCCTCTGGCCCAGGCCTTATGCCTGGGTAGGGCACCCTCATACCCCACCGATCACTGGCTCTGCCACTGCCCCCTCCGATCACCAGCTCCGCTCTTGCCTATGCCTGAGGCCTCTGGCAAAGGCCTCTAGCCTCAGCAGGGGACCCCTAGCCCCCTCTGATGGCCTGTTCCACCCCTCAGGCCCCCCACCTCCCCTGCCACCTGTCTGGCTAACAGGCCTGACCACTTCAGTGGCGGGGCTGAGCTGGACTGGGTACTGCCATCTTGTAGCTATGGGGTGGCCATCTTTAGTGATGGAGTGATGCCTAATTTGCATATTACTCTTTTATTAGATAGGATTAGATAGGATGGTATGACTTGTACTTGCTATGACTTATTTAAGAAATCCTTCCCTACCCTGAGGTCATAAGCATATTCTTGTGTATTTTTTCTAAAGCTATACTTTCCTTTTAAACAATGATCCTATAAAGGTTTGGGGCTTTATTTTTGTTTCTGGTGTGAATTAAGGCATAATTTTCATTTTTATATAGGCAATAAATTGTCCCACATTACTTATTGAATAGTCTTTCCTTTTCCCATTAATCCACAATGCCAGCTCTGTCATACATCCATGTCTTCATGACCATCACTTTATAATAAACTAGAGGCCCAATGCATGAAAATTATGCACTGAAGGGGGGTCCCTCAGCCTGGCTTGTACCCTCTTACAGTCTGGCACCCCTTGGGGGATGTCCACCTGCCGGCTTAGGCCCAATGCCGCAGGGTATCAGGCCTAAGCCAGCATTCAGACATCCCTCTCACAATCCAGGGCTTTCAAAATCTGGGACCCCTCGCTCCTTACCACCCACCTGCAGCCAAGGCAGGGGAGGCTTCTGCCACTGCTGCCATGAGCCTGGCTTTTGACTAAATGCCACTCCCCCTGTGGGAGCACACTGACCACTAGGGGGAAGCTCCTGCATGGGGCTGGGGAGGGATGCAGGAGGTTGGTCAGCGAGGGAGGGACCGTGGAAGGGGAGGGATTGCAAGAGGGCTCCAGGGCATGTCTAGCCCATCTTGCTCAGTTCCGATCAACAGGATCCCAGCAGCAAGCTAACCTACCAGTTGGAGCATCTGCCCCCTGGTGGTCAGTGCATGCCATAGGTACTGGTTGACTGGTCGGCTGTCTGCTCCCTGGTGGTCAGTGCACATCATAGCAAGGAGTTGAGTGGCCTTAGCATATCATTAGCATGTTACATTACACTTTGGTTGAACGGCTAACTGGAGGACTGGACACTTAGCATATTAGGCTTTTATTATATAGGAAGTTTTGTTAACTGATAAGAATTCTTACCTACTTCAGAAGTGATTGGTTACTCTTGACCCTTTGCTCTTCCATTTAAATTTTAGCCATGACCTCCTAGTTCATAGGTCAACGCTCAACCACTCAATTTAAATTTTAGAATCAGCTTATGGAGTAAGATTTTTCTTTCATTGAAATTGCAGTGAATCTATTGCTCTATTTGAAGAAATTTAACATTTTATGGTATTAAATATACCTATGCATGCACATGTTATATCTTCCATTTATTTAGGTCTTCTTTAATGTCCTTCCATAAAGCTTTAGAATATTGTACACAAAGATCTTACACATCATTTATTATATTTATTCCTAAGTACTTCATACTTTTGTTGCTATTGAAAATACATTTCAAATTGCATTTTATTTTGTTGATATTGTACAAAATGTAATTAAATTTCTAAATTGATCTTATATTCAACACCCTGGCTAAGTCTTCTTATTAACTTTCATAATCTGTAGACTATGAAATTTTCTTTGTAGACAATATTATTTGAAATAATACAATTTTGTTTTTACTTTTCTGATATTTACTCCTTCTAAATCTTTTTCATGTCATTATACAAACAACAAACTCCATTATAATGTTGAGAA
Source organism: Murina feae (assembly GCA_004026665.1). Classification (NCBI taxonomy): domain Eukaryota; kingdom Metazoa; phylum Chordata; class Mammalia; order Chiroptera; family Vespertilionidae; genus Murina; species Murina feae. The sequence continues at coordinate 51,362 of PVJC01005147.1, read as the reverse complement.
TTAGTAGTAATTCCAGGCATTCTTGTTTTGTTCTTGGTTTTTAAAGGAATGCTTTTAACATTTTAGATTTTATCAGCCTTTCTCAGGTTAAGAAAGTTCCCGCCCAGCCAATGTGGCTCAGTGGTTGAACTTCAACCTATGAACCAGAAGATCACAGTTCAATTCCCTGTCAGGGCACATGCCCAAGTTGCAGGCTCAGTCCCCAGTAGAGGGCGTGCAGGAGTCAGCATTGATAAGTTTCTCTCATCATTTATGTTTCTATCTCTCTCCCTTTCCCTTCCTCTCTGAAAACAATAAAAAAAAATTTTTAAACATAACTGAATAACCTATGCTTTAATCTTTGACTCACTTTTTAAATGACATTTTAAAACCTCTTGGAAATCTATTTTGGATGAGTTCAAGAGCTATTTAAGGTAACAGATTTTTAAAAATCAATCAGCTTCATTTACATACCTTCGTATCTCTTCCTCTCTTTCTCTTTCTTTTCCTCTCCCTCTCCTATGTGTTTAACGAAACCAGATAAGTGTAATTGAACTGAAAGCTCTAGGAGTTACCCCCACATGTAGTTATGAGGAGTTCTGCGAGGCCAAATTGGGAACCCCTCCCAAGAAGTGCCTGAGTGATGAATGAGTGTTTCTGTCTCACCCAGCAGTAATAAGAAGAACACTCTTCTATTTGCATATGGGCTTACCGTATTTTCCGGCGTATAAGGCAACTGGTCATATAAGATGACCCTCAACTTTTGAGAAGATTTTCCTGGGTTAAAAAGTTGGGATGGAGACCGTATGCGGCACAAAAAGGAGCCGACTGGAGACACTTGCGGTCTCCGTCCGGCTCCATTGAAGTGAATGGAGTGCGGCCGTTTTTGAGCTCCCCCCACCGTATGCAGAGACCACAGATTTTCCAGTCCAGCTCGGAAGTTTCAGCACCTGCCCTATAAGACGACACCCGGCATATAAGAAGATTTTGCTAGGTTAAAAAGTCGTCTTATACGCCAGAAAATACGTTACTCATGGGAACTTTCACAGATGTGACCACCTGGAGGCTTTTCACTGTGATAGGTGGATTATGGAGATTATCCTCTGCACTGTTTAGATGAGGAAACCAAGTAACAGAAAAGAAAGTTTCCTGTTGTTGTTGTAGGGCAACAAGATTAGTTCAAGGAGTAAAAACATAGCCAGAAGCATGACCAAAATAGCCTTTCGCAATCCCATTGACCAGTTTATCCACCTGGCTTGGCTTCTAATTATTTGGCCTATTTCCAAAGTTCAAATCCATCTTCAAGGGTCATTTGATTCCGTTTCTTCATCTCACCCAGGGTGACTTTTATAACCACAGAACAGAGTGGACACTGGTTTGAGAAGTAGCATCCCGAGTAGGTCCCTTAACTTTGCTCTGTTTGAAAGAGCAAAGTTAAGGGACCTACTCGGGATGTTCAATTTTATCCAGGCTCATTATGTGATGTGTGGGTTTCACTTAAATGTATCTGTAAAAAGGCAAGTGTAGCCCTAGCCAGTTTGGCTCAATGGATGGGTCCCTGGTTTGATTCCAGTCAAGGGCATGTACCTCAGTTGCAGGCTCAATCCCCAGCCCTGGTCAGGGCGCGTGCAGTAGGCAACCAATTGATGTGTCTCTCTCTCACACACACATGGATATTTCTTTCTCTCTGTCTCTCCCCCTACCTTCCACTCTCTCTAAAAATCAATGAAAAAAATATCTTTGAGTGAGGATTAACAACAACAATAAAAAAGGCAAGGGTGTTTGTCCTATGTACTTTTGAGAAATGGTGAATTGAAAAGTATGTTGGGTGATTTCATTTAACAAATAGTTTTGGAATACTTTCTGGAATCTCTGTATAAGGACACTCTGCACATCTGGTTTCAGCACCTACTGGCTGTGCAATCTCTCTGGGCTTCCCTTTCCTCAACTGCAAAACGGGAATAATCACTGAATTGTGGTGAGTTTTAAATGAGATAATATATAAAGTGCTTGGCACACAGCAAATTTCTGATGCTTGCTGTGGTTATTCTAAGGCAGTGGGGAGAGATCCACAGAGAGAAATACAGGGTGATACACATATCCCCTAAAGCTCTTGTGGAGTAAATAAATGGCTGAAGTCCTGGCTCCTGCTCCCAGGGACTCCATCTACAAACCCAGGCTACCATAGAAGGCAGGCAATGTGCATGCACTTTAACGGCTAAATTATCAGTCTAACTGTCCAAACTATAATTTTCTGCAGCATGTTGCCTTTAATCCCCATGCTGCAATACTTAGGTCTAGAAATAAACTGCACGTTTCAAATACTTAGTGGAACGAAATAAGCTTTGCCTAACACAAAAAAACTGATAGCTGCCAGGATGACATTAGAAAAAAGAAACCTATTTTACTCCTCCAATAAACCCATAGGGCAGAACATCGTGCCCTGAACAAGCCTTACTCCCAGCACACTCCTGCCAAAGGGGGAGGAAACTTGCACGTGGGAACTGTGAAATCACAGACGCGTGTTCGTTTAGCTCACGGGGCCCCATCTCTCACCCCCTTTGTGGCCCAGGAAGCCCACGTGTCAGCCACACACGTAGTTCCAGGCTTCATACCTCCCCCCCGGTCTTCAGCACTTGGGCAGAGTCAATCCTGAGCTGTCCTTCCAAAGCCAACCAGGTACCACTGCCTTGAGAAAGCCACCCTGACACCTATCTCCCTCTGTCTGGGCTCACATTTGTTATACCTTTGCCTCGTCTGGTACAGGAGTTAGCACACACTAAAGCACACACATCCTTAGGTTTGTCTTTTGGCCTCACTCTGCTGCCCACTGTTTCCAACCCACCACTCAGCACAGTTCCTGGCAGCAAGTCCACATCCATAAATGTCAGAGGGGTGAATAAATGATGGTGGTGACGGATAGAGAAAGAGCTCCCCTGAGTTGACAAGCAAGGCTGGCCCTGCTGGGGTGCTGTCACCTCACCCCAGGAAGGCCAAAGCTCAGCCGAACAGTCAGGGCACACAAGTCAAGAATCTGCTGGATGCAGAAGAACAGCTAATGGCAAACTCAGATAACATCTCAGACCTTCTGACTCACAGGCCAGGTCCTTTCCACTGCTCCACAGTGACTTACTATGAAATCTAAACTGATATCGGTCCCATGTGTTTTATCCTCGCCATTAGGAAAAGAAATGGCGGGGGGGAGGAGGAGTAATTACACGATTAAAAGGCTACAAGGAGCAATATAGGCTGAAATTTCTGTTTCCATAAATGTAAGAATAAATTTTAACTCAATTTCACATTGAATTAAGTTTTAAAATAAACTTGACTACTGTAAAATTGAATTAAACTAGATATGAAAGAAATAAGAATTTAATTTAATAAAGCATTGATTTTTAATTTCATAAATAATCTCTCACACATGTCACACACTTTCATATCTTCACACCACCACACTTGTTTTCTCTCTGCCTGGAATAATGTTTCCCTCAAATGACACTTAACCACAGCTTGGTACATTTTTGCAATATTCTGTCCGCCCTGTGTAGTCAGCGTGGATCCTCAACACCAGCGTGCGAATACCGAGAGGGGGGTGCAAATACCGAGAGAGGGCAATCACACGGGGCCGCCTCAGAAGCTGGCCACCACAATAGCCATGGCTGACACCCAAAGTACCATCTACTTCTAATCTGAAAGGTGGTATATGGTGAAAGGGCAGTGGTCTTGGAGTTCTCTGTATTTAAATCATAACTCCAGCCCTTACTGTGTCACCTTAGTCCAGTTATCGAATCTTTCTGACTCTCAGTTTTCTCATGTGTCAGTGGAACAAGTAAGACCTACCTTTTAGGACTAGGTGAGGGTCATTCATGGTGGCTGGCAGGTGGGAGCACTCAAGAATTGTTACCCTTTAGTATAGTTACAAGGGAGGTGAAGTGTTGCTATAGAAACACAGGTGCAAGTCACAATCCACACAACCCTGTGTCCAACTCTGAGGGGGTTTTTCCTATTTGCTTGATTATCCCCACACCTTCTTTCATAACTTCTAAGTGACTCCGCGAGAGCTAAACACAGGGGGAGAAAGAATAGGAAACTTTCAAAGTTCCCTCTTTATGTTTGAACACATGGAGAGACACGAGGACCCAAGATCCAAACCTGAAGAGCCGAATGGCTCCGAGCTCTTTCGTCTCTCCCCATGGCTGAGTCCATATTATGATGACCTTAAAGAAACATGAAAATAAGGTAGAGGGAAACACACCAGTACTGAGTGAAGTCGTTTTCTCAAAATAACAGCTCTTCTTAAAAAAAAAAAAAAAAAAAAAAAAAAGGTCATTATCTCTAGAAAAAAGATAGGTTCCACTGGTCAAGGTCTGTCTCACATTTGAATGAAACATTCTTCAAGGGTGTTACCGGTGTGCAAGCTTAAACAATGTTCCCTAGTCAGGAATTGGAGAGTCTGTGCTTTGTCTTTGTTGTCAACTTCCCCAACTTTTGTGTCTTCTCTGGTAAAATAAAGACACTGAGAGAAGAGGCTTCTTCGTATCTGACTCAAAAGATTATTTCTCCAATTTCATATACTGAAAGGATAGTGGAAAGTGCCCAGGGCTGGCCTGACAGGCGTCTGTGAGCTGAGAAAATTACTGACCCTCACTTTATTCTCATCTCACAAAACAGGCTTTCTGTGGGAAGCAGGATTTTTCTATGGGGAACAGGATTTTTTATTTCTATTGGGGACATAAAAAAGAGGGAGGGGATAAAATGAGGGAATATACATAAAGTTTTCAATTACAAGCTCCTCGGGAGGGAAAAAATTAAGAATTCTTTCAGGTATTATTTTATTCTGATTCTTACAGTATTTTTAAAAATTCATTTTACTAGTAGTTGCTCTCTGAAGTGGTGAATTTGCCATGAAGCTAATAAAGCTAAAACTACAGGGCCTATCGCTTGAATAAACCTATTCTTAGTCAATAGTCACCTAATTTTGCATTGTTTTTCTTAAAGAAGTAGCCCAGCCCTAACCAGTTTGGCTCAGTGGACAGAGCATAGGCCTGCAGACTGAAAGATCCCGGGTTTGATTCTGGTCAAGGGCATGTATCTTGGTTGTGGGCACATCCCCAGTGGGAGGTGTGCAGGAGGCAGCTGATTGATGTTTCTCTCTCATTGATATTTCTAACTCTCTATACCTCTCCCTTCCTCTCTGTAAAAAATCAATTAAAAAAAAAAGAAGTAGCCCCTATTATATAAGCTTCAAGCCCTACAAAACTGAATTGGCTCCAGGTGCTGCTGTCAACTTCAAGATGCATTTTTCAAACAGTTTTCTAAATATTCCCTATCATCAGTCTTTCTTATTAGGAAATGGGACATTATTTACTAATAGTTAATAAATCTAAACAAGAAACTGTTAGTATGGTATGAAAGGGTATTTCCAAAATGCCAGATTCCTGGAAAATATGGAAATGGAATTTATCCCCAACACAGATGTAATTTTGGGGGGAACATCCATATGGTCGTTATCCAAGATGACCATATCATATAGACCATACATACTAGAGTATATAATATACTTAACGTAGAATTGAAACATAGATCAAGGTGGTGGCATCTTTATTTTTGTTCTTAAAAGAGAGAGAAAAATTATTGAATTTTTTTATATTATATCCCACATTTTAGAGGTTCTATAAAAATGAGATTCCAGAAACCCAAAAGCTACTCTACTAATAATTCCTATTTGAGCTGAGAAGTAAATAGCAAAGAAGAGTAGTTAAGAACACCAACTCCTCAGCCAGACTGCATGGGTCCCCCATCTCCTCCAAGTGGCTTGGCATGCCTGCACCTCAGTTTCCTCTCCTCTGAAAAGGTGAGTGACAGCTCCTACCTCACCGAGCTGCTGTAAGGACTGAGTTACCATACTGGTGAGGTGCTTAGACAACCACCTAGCATATGTCAGCACTACACAAGTGTTACTTAAAACACCTTTGGCTGACTGGTAACATGGGCTGTCATCTCAGGAATTATGCTATCAACCTAGGTAATGATTAACTTTTTCCCACTATCATTCTCCCATGAGTGGCAATATCTTTCTTCTACATCAGCTACTGAATTGCCACATTTATGGTGGAAAATATTTATTTCGTATCCTCCTACGGTGTTGTAATCCCTAAGTGTTTTTTTAGCGCAAATTAAGACAGGAAAACAAAAATAGAAAACCACAGAGTTTAACCTAAAGTAAATGTATCACAGCATAGGATTATTATGTGCTATTTTTCAAAATGGTTTTTTAATATTTGTTAAATTGTCCACATTAGGAAATATAATTATGTCAATTACTGAGCAAGAATTTAATTTTTGATGATGAAGAAAGTGGTAACATTGTACAGAGTTGGTTAAATAAACGTTTTTAAGGCCTCTTTCTATTAAGTATTAATAAGCATATCTCTATTGCAAAGTACCTTGCTTATCAGTCCACCTGCCACGCAGTAGCAGGTTCAGCAGATGATGTGACTTTGAACTTTCACCAATATCTAGGTTTTAATGATAAAACAGAGTCTGTTTCACTGTGGCCCTAAACTACTCTGTATCTGTGAACACCAAATGATTGGGTCATTAATATGAAAGTTCCAAGGTAATGCTGTAAAGCATGGTAAATATTTAACTGAAATATCAGGTGACCTTTCTTAAAGGCTTACATCTAAGTGACAGGGAAGGAGTTTTGTTAATGTCCAAGTAGTTACATAAATGGCCTTAATTAAGTATAAATAATAATAAACTCACACTGTGATGAAACATTCAATTATGCCAACACCACATTTTTTTGGACTAGAGCACATTTTTGGATCCCAAAGAGCAACAGCATTGTTTATTCCTGAATTCAAAGAAATAAAATTATTCTATTGTGTGCCTATCAGGTTTTTTCATGCTCCTGAAGACTACATAACCATAAGCAGAGCTATAGTTTAATATAATTTCAACAGCCTTCCAGAAATCACAGTTAGGAATAGAGTGATACTTTAGGAAGTTCTGTTAGGTAATTCTTGGTTAAGTCCAGATTTGATTCACAACTTCTTCATGACAATGACAAATGTACATTTATTAGACGTCTATTGTATGTCAGGTATATGTTAAGCTCTTTTCATAAATTTGCTAATTCAAACATCACAATAACTTATGAAATAGGAACTCTTATTACCCCACTTTCCAGATAGAAAACTGAACCTTGGAAGATTAAATAATTAATTCCCATGATAGAAGAGCTGGATTCGATCTTAAGACTCTAATACCCATGTTATTTCTACCTTGCTCTACCCCAACTCCTCCCACCCCAATGTCCTTCCATCATGGAGTAATGCATTTGGCTATGGAAAGTAGACTTCCTAAAGTAAGCTGGATGATTAAAATCTGACATGAGAGTAGGATATGAAACTTTCTATTAAGTATCCTAATTAAAAAGCATGAACTACAAAAGAAATAATAAATTGGACCTCATCAAAATTAAATACAAAGGACACCATCAAGAAAGACAAGCCACAGAATGGAAGAAAATATTTGCCAATTATTTATCTGATAAAGATCTGGTATCCAGAATATATAAATAATTCTTACAACTCAATAATAAAAATACAACACATTTTAAAATTGGAAAAAATTTGAACAACTTTTTCTTCAAAGAATACATATAAATGACCAATAAGATGCAATATGGTGCTCAATATAGTAAGTCATTATAAAAATGCAAATTAAAACCACCATGAGAGACCATTTCACACCTACTAGAATGACTATACTTGAAAAGACAGAAAACACCAACTGTTGATAAGCATGTAGAGGAGCTGGACACTCATGCACTGTTGGTAGAAATGCAAAATGGTGCCACCCCTTTGGAAAACAGTTGGGCTGTTCCTCAAAAAGTTAAACGTAGAGTTACCATATAATCCAGCAATTCCCCTCCTAATTATATACCCAACAGAATTGAAATCACATGTCCATGCAAAAACTTATATTATTCATAACAGCTAAAAAGTGGAAGTAACCCAAATGTCCATCCACTGATGAATAAAATGTGGTATATCCACAGAATGGAATATTGTCTGGCCGTAAAAAGAAATAAAATAGTGTTATATGCCACAACATGGGTGAAAGAAGCTAGTCACAGAAGACCACATAATTCCATATATATAAAATGTCCAAAATAGGCAAATTTATAACAATAGAAAGTAGACCATAGTGGTTCTCAGGGATGGGGAGGAAGAAACAACAAAACTTGACTAATGGTTACAGCATTTCTTTCTCTGGTGGTGAAAATGCTCTGGGATTAGTGATGATGTTGTTTACTAAAACCACTGAATTGTAGACTTTAATAGATTGAATTTCATGGTATCTAATCTAATAAAAGAGCAATATGCAAATTGACCATCACTCTGAGACACCTAAGTCACGCCCACCAGTCAAGCCACGCCCACTAGCCAATCAGAGTGACTATATGCACATTAACCCAGGCAAGATGGCAGCCGGCAGCCACAGAGCTAGAGCAAACCGGAGGCTTCTGTTGCACCAGCGATGGAGTTGAATCTGCCTGTCTAGGCCAGCCAGGCCTCTGCTCAAGGCAACAATGTTTCAATTATAGAAGCCACGGAGCTGAAGCAAACAGGAGGCTTCATTGCCTGACTAGACCTCTGCTCAAGGCAACAAAGTTTCAATTATAAAAGATAAACCCCATAAACCTAATTCCAGGCAGCCTCACTGGGACATTGGGTCAATGGGAGCTGTGGGCAGCCTGAAAATGGCCCTCAGCCCCTCACCCAAGCTGGCAAAACCCCCATGGGGTGAGGGTCCCCACCTGGGGGCTTGGCAAGCCCGCAAACAGCCATCAGCCCCTCACCCAGGCTGGCCAGGCACGCCAGCAGGTGGACATCCCCCGAGGGGTCCCAGACTTTGAGAGGGCACAGGCCGGGCTGAGGGACACCCCCCCAAGTGCACAAATTTTTGTGCACCAGGCCCCTAGTATGAAATAGATCTAAATAGAGCTTTTTTTTTTTTTAAGCTAATGAGTCTAAGAACTCATTCCATTTTTTAAAAGTTCATATTGCCTAAGTGCAAAGTCTATAAATAATTTTTGGTAATTGATAAACTGGTTTCCTGATTTCTAAAAGGATTAACACATTTTTATTAGATCAATAGTCTCTTTATTTGCCAATTGACTTCTCAAAAACACTTCCCTTTTATCCTTGCACTGAAATTGTTTAGGGTTAAAATAGGGATGTAGGAAGATGAGTATTGAAAGGAAGGGAATTGTGTCAGGCGTCACCAAGACTACCCACACTCAGTGAGTTGCTAAAAGGATTCATAGAACTCAGCATATAATTGAACACATGGCTAAGGCTTATTACAGTGATATAGTATGCTGGGTCACAAGGAAAAAGATGTAGGCAGAGTCTGAAGAAATCCATACATAATCATGCACTGCTTAACAATAAGGACATGTTCTGGAAAATGTGTCATTAGGCAATTTCACTGTACAAACATCACAGAGTGCACTTACACAAACCTCAATGGTGTAACCTACTATATACCTAGGCTGTATGGTATATAGCCTATTGCCTCTATAAGCCTGTACCGCATGTTACCGTACAAAACAACACATTATTAAATCAAGCACTAGAGACAGTGAAGAGATGGAGGAAACACAAGATGTGCTGGCATAACACACTGATGACAGCAAACTTGTGTTTTCTTAATTATAATTTACTATCAATATTATTTTGTATTAGTTCTATGTGTATGGCATATACATAGTTATTAAAATATTATTGACCATATAACCTACGTTGTTCTTGGCATCCCCATGACTATTTTGTAACTACCAGTTTGTACTTCTTAATCCCTTCACCTTTTTCACCCAGCCCCCAATTCTCCCCTCAGCAGCCATCAAAATGTTCTCTGTATCTAAAAGTCTCTTTCTATTGTTTGTTTACTTTGTTCTTTACATTCCACATATAAGTGAAATCATATGGTATTTGTCATTTTCTATTTTACTTATTCTACTTAGCTGTTGCAAATGGCAAGATTTCACTCTTTTTTATGGCTGAGTAATATTTCATTGCAATAGAGGAGCAGATTTTTAATTAAAAATCTGCTCCTCTATTGATGAACACTTGTGTTGCTTCCATATGTTAGCTATTATAAATAACTCTACAGTGAACATAAGATGCATATATTTTTTGGAATTGGTTTTTTAGATTTTTTTTAATAAATCTTTATTGTTCAGATTATTACAGATGTTTCTTTTTTTAAAACTTCCATAGCTCCCCTCCACCTGGTTCCCCCTCCACCCCATGCCCTTACCCTCACCACTGTCTTCATCCATAGATGTAAGATTTTTGTCCAGTCTCTTCCCATACCCCTCATATCCCCTTCCCACTGAGCATTGTCAGTCCATTCCCTTTCTATGCCCTTACTTCTATTCTATTCACCAGTTTATTCTGTTCATCAGATATTTCTATTGACTTAATTATTATATTCACTGGTTGATAGGTATTTGTTGTCCCTTTGTTGTTCATAATTTTTATCTTTACCTGTTTCTCCTTCTTCCTCTTTTTAAAGAATGCCCTTCAACATTTCAAATAATCCTGGTTTGGTGGTGATGAACTCCTTTAGCTTTTTCTTGTCTGTGAAGCTCTTTATCTTACCATCAATTTTACATGATAGCTTTGCTGGGTAGAGTAGTCTTGGTTGTAGGTTCTTGCTATTCATCACTTTGAATATTTCTTGCCACTCCCTTCTGGCCTGCATGGTTTCTGTTGAGAAATCAGCTGACAGACGTATGGGTTTCCCCTTGTAGGTAATTAACTGTTTTTCTCTTGCTGCTTTTAAGACTCTCCCTTTGTCTTTTGCTCTTGGCATTTTAATTATGATGTGTCTTGGTGTGGTCCTCTTTGGATTCCTTTTGTTTGGGGTTCTCTGCACTTCCTGGACTTGTAAGTCCATTTCTTTCACCAGGTAGGGGAAGTTTTCTGTCATTATTTCTTCAAATAGGTTTTCAATATCTTGCTCTCTCTCTTCTTCTGGCACCCCTAGAATTCTGATGTTGGTACGCCTGAAGTTGTCCCAGAGGCTCCTTACATTATCTTCGTATTTTTAGATTCTTTTTTCTTTTTCCTTTTCTGGTTGACTGTTTTTTGCTTCTTGGTATTTCATATCTTTGACTTGATTCTTGCAACCCTCCAGTCTGTGTTGGATCTCTGTATATTATTCTTTATTTCAGTCAGTGTATTCTTAATTTATGATTGGTCCTTTTCCATTTTTTTAGTATTCTCATTAAGATCCTTGAAGGTATCACTTAGTTCCTTGGAGGTTCGTAGAAGATTCTTGAGTAACTTTATAACTGTGGTTCTGAACTCTATATCTAGTCATTTGCTTTCCTCCATTTCTGTCATTTGTGATCAGTTTCTTTGTCTCTGCATTTTGGCTGCTTCCCCGCATTGATAGAGTGGTGTTTTCTGTCCCAGCTGCAGTCTGTTAATTTAGGCTGCAAGCAGACAGGTGCACAGCTTGGCGGGGGGAGAGGGGGTCTCAGAGTCACTGGGGTGGAGCAACCCGCAATGGCTGCCCCTCAGCTGGCTCCACAGATTTTCCATGCCCTGGTGTCTGGGCGCCCCTGAGTCTCCAAGTCTCAGAGCACTGCATCAGTGATCACTGCAAACAGCTCTGCTAGAACGCCACTGTCGTCTTCCACCCCGTTGTCAGACAGTCCGCAAAGCATTCAGTGTGACCCCAGAGCTTGTAAACCCTTCTGAGCCGCCGACCCAGGTGCAGCAGCCGCCTCCACCCTTTCACGCATCCATACCTCTCTGTTTTGGCGCCGAGAACTTCTACTCAGTCTCAATGCACTCCTTCTCTTGTCTTCTAGTTGTAAAGCTTCCACTCCCTTGGTTCTGGAGTATGGTTGTTTAGCTTTATTGTTGTATTTTTTAATGAGTTTGTGGGAAGCTGCGCATTCAGGTCTATACCTTATACTGCCATCTTGGTTCTCCTGAATTGCTTTAAATAAATATCCAGAAGTGGAATTTGCTGGATCCAAAGGTAGTTCTATTTTTAGGGTTTTTTTTGTTTTGTTTTTTTAGTTTTTTGAGGAACCTCCATATTGCTTTCCATAATGGCTATACCAATTTGTAATCCATTTATTGAATAGACTGTTTCTATCTTATTGTATGTTCACCTCCTCACCAACACTTGTTGTTTGTTGATTTACTGATGGCCATTCTGACAGGTGTGTGGTGATATTTCATTGTGATTTTAATTTGCATCTCTGTTGATGATTAGTGATGTTGAGCTTCTTTTCAAGTCTATTGGCCATCTGTATGTCCTCTTTGGAGCAATGTCTTTTTAGGTTCTGTTACCACTTTTTAAAAAAATATATTGTTTATTGATTTCAGAGAGGAAGGGAGAGGGAGAGAGATAGAAACATCAATGATGAGAGGGAATCATTGATTGGCTGCCTCCTGTATGTCCCACACTGGGGATCAAGCCCACAACCTGGGCATGTGCCCTTACCAGGAATCCAACTGTGACCTCCTGATTCATGCCAACCAGGCCCACTTTTTAACTGAATTATTTGTGTTTTGGTGTTAAGCTATATGAGTTCTTTATAAATTTTGGATATTAGCCCCTTATTGGATATATCATTGGCAAATAACTTTTCCCATTCAGTAGGTTGTCTTTTTGTTTTTTTAATATTTTTCTTATACTATGCAAAAATTTTTTAGTTTGATATAGTCCCATTTGTTTATTTTTTTTCTTTTGTTTACCTTGCCCAAAGAGATGTATCAGAAAACCTATTTCTAAGGGAATATCAGAGACTTTACTGCCTATGTTTTCTTCTAGGAGTTTTATGGTTTCAAGTCTTACATTTAAGTCTTTAATCCATTTTGAGTTTATTCTTGTATTTGGTGTAAGAAGGTGGTCTAGTTTCATTTTTTTGCATGTATCTGTATAATTTTCTCATCACCATTTATTGAATAGACTGTTTTTACCTTATGTACTTGCCTCCTTTGTCATATAAAAGGCCATGTGGTCATCAATTTATTTATGGGCTCTCTATTCTGTTTCATTGATCTATATGTCCATCTTTATGCCAATACCAAGCTGTTTTGATTACTACGGCCTTGTAGTATAGTTTAATATCAGGTACAGTGCTACTTCCAACTTTGTTCTTCTTTCTCAAGATTGCTGTGGCTATTTGGGGATTTTTGTGGTTCTATACAAATTTTTGGATTATTTGTTCTAGTTCTGTGAAAAACACCATTGATATTCTCTTAGGATTGCATTGAATCTATAGATTGCTTTGGGTAGTATGGACATTTTGACAATGTTAATTCCTCCTATCTGTGAGCATGGTGTATGCTTAGATTTATTTATATCTTCTTCCCTTTCTTTCTTCAGTGTCATAACTTTTTGAGAACAGGTCTTTTACCTCTGTGGTTATATTTATTCCTAGGTATTTTTTTAATGCAATTGTAAATGGGACTGTTTCTTCATTTTCTTCCTGGTAGTTCATTATTAGTGTATAAAAATGCAACCAATTTCTGAATATTTATTTTGTATCCTGCTATTTCACTGAATTCATTTATCAGTTCTAATAGTTTCTTGAGGAGAATCTTTAGGATTTTCTATACATTTATCATATCATCTGCAAATAACAACTACAGTTTTGCTTCTTCCTTTCCAATTTGGATGCCTTTTATTTCTTCTTCTTATCTAATTGCTGTGGCTAAGACTTCCAGTACTATACTTAATAAGAGTGGTAAAAATGGACATTCCTGTCTTGCTCCTGAACTTAGGGGAAATGCTTTTAGTTTTTCCCCATTGAGCAGGATGTTAACTGTGTGGGTTTGTTGTATATAACCTTTATTATGCTAAGGTATGTTCCCCTCTATTTCCATTTTGCTGAACCCAGTGGCTAGATTCAGACTACATCAGAATACAACCTGAATAGCTCTACAAGCAGCATGCCCAAATGGAGGTCTTGGCAGGTACCAGACCCCACTGAGGCTAATTCCACTTTGAGAAGTTAGCTCCTCCCCTTCCTGCCCCACCTCCAGCAGCTTGTACACTGTAATCAGGGTCATTCCTCACTGTCAACTAGCCTGAGGGTCAACCCTGCCCACAAGTGGACCAAATGCTATCAAGACTCATATACAACAGGAGGGCTCACATAACTCACACAGAAGCATTCTTGGAGTACCCAGCTCAGGAGATCAGGAAGACTGAACCACTGAGCCCCATAGGACACCTACTACATAAGGCCACCTACCATGGCTGGGAGGCACAGCAGATCTTCCTAATACACAGAAACAAATACAAAGAGGCAGCCAAAATGTGGAGACAAAGAAACATGTCCTAAATGAATAAACATGAGAAATCTAAAAAACCAACAACAACACACAACTAAATGAAATGGAGGTAAGCAATATACCAGATACAGAGTTCAAAACAATGATTATAAGGATGCTCAGTGAACTTAGGGAAAGAATGGATGAACTCAGTGAGAACTTCAACAGAGAGATAATAAACATTAAAAAATGATGTAGAAATCTTAAGAAAGAACCATTCAGAAATGAAGAATACACTATCTGAAATGAAAACTACGCCAGAAGGAATTAACAGCAGATTATATGAAGCTAATGTCCTTCTGCAGGAGCTCAGGGCAAGTGCCCACAAATGAGACTTTGTGTGCTGGCCCTTTAAGAGAGCATCCGAGTTTCCAATAGTCTCTTGTGTCACCTGGGGAAGACAGAATCCCTAGGGATTTTCACTGCCAGATATTATGTGGGCTGCTCTTCCTGGCTCTCGTGCTCTAGGGTAAGGAACCCAACATGGGATATGAGATCCCTCTCTCCTCAAGGGGGACCCCTGCAGCTGAGGTATTCCTATGGATTTTCAACCATTGTATGTGGGTTTTGGCTCAGCCCTTTTTGTGTCTCCTCCCTTCCTACCAGTCTCCATGTGGTTTCTTCTGAATATCTTTAGTCATAAGATTTCTGTTTAGCTAATCTTAAAGTGGTTATCCAGGTTGACTGTTCTATAATTTAGTTGTAATTTTGATATGGTCCTGGGAGGAAGTAAATGTAACTTCTACCTACTCTCCCACCATCTTGGATCCAAAATTTGTTTCTTTTGTAACTGAAAAGAGGACACTCTAAAATAGTGATTAAAAATAAAGCATAGTAAACACATAGTTGTTTTTATCATGATCAAGTATTACGTTCTCTATGTGCATAATGTACGTGTTATACTTTTTATATAACTGTCAGTGCAGTGGTTTTGTTTACAACAGCACCATCACAAATGCATGCATAATGCATTGCTCGACTTTACAACTGCTATGATGTCACTAAGCGACAGGAATTTTTCAGCTCCATTATAATCTTATGGGAACACCACAGTCTATGCAGTTCATCGTTGACTGAAACATCGTTACGTGGTACATGACTGTACAGCCTTCCTTATGCTTGATCCTTGCCATGAAGGGTCACAGAGAGTACACTGTTCCCTCACAAGGAAAATGTAGCAAAATGTGTACCAGGTTTCTGCCCAGGGAAACGAGGCCAAGACTTCAAATTCAAGGTTATAATTGGAAGCTGTGCACATAGCCCCTTAAGCTTAGTACATGCACCAAATATATACTCCCAGAAGGAAAGCAAATGTTCAGCATAAATCACATTGTTTGCTTAGTCTACACTCAGTGAGCAACCTTTATCTGTTGGGGGAAAGTGGGAACACTCTCCAAACCCAAGTTCTCAGATGGTCAACCTTGCAAACAGGTTCTCCTAAGAAGAGCAGTCTCAGGCCTATGCTAACTCTTTTCTGCTCAGAGATGAAAAATGAAGATCCCAAAACCACATCTGATGAAAACAGATCCTTGAGGGAACGAAGAAGACTAAGAGACTCTAGAACAGATTCAATAAGGTTCCTAGGCCAAGAGGACACCATACACTGTTTGGTTCCCAAGTCAGAAGTCTGCTGACACCCAGGACACTGGCAAGTTGGACTGGGTCAAGGAATAGCTTTCAGGCCAGGTGGGCCTGGTTACTTTGAAGTGGTCCTAGGAGTTTTTATCTATTGCCACCATTCATGACCTTCAACTCTTTAGCCCTGCAAGTGGAAGTAAACTCTTGGGGCCTTCCTGGAATTAGTAGGTCCTTTAAAGGAAAGGTAAAAGGAAGGACAGATGAAATACAAAACTTCTTTGACTTTTACCTTTGCCCTGGCACTCAAGGAAGAATTTCATAGATGTACAGATGATGACATGGTTATCACCAAGAACAGAGTTCATGACACACCCCTGAACAGTACTTACTGGCCCAACTATCCTTATTAGGCCAGATCAAAGAGGTAACCTTGGGAAAGAAACCCTGAGCAGGAGGGCCCCAATTTAGTCCTCTTCTCTACTGCCAATGCTTAGTAAGAGTCTCCAACTATCTCATGGAAGGTAGAAGGATCTGTTGCCGTCTCTGCTCTTTTTTTTTTTTTTTTTTTTGAGTCAGTAACTATCACAAATCAACCAGAAGATATTTGAAAAATAAAGTGGAAGGGATGTCCTTTTTCCCAGAACAATAAATTTCTGTTACATAAGCATTATTTAACTTCAACCAGTGAGTTACAAAATATATTCTAAAAGTTCACATAAGCAAACAGTTTAAGGACCCTGCGGCTACTTAGAATTTGAGACATTCCACCCTCCCCTTCCTATCCCTGTTTCTCTTTTTCCCTTCCCTACTTTCAGCCACCAGCTTCCTCCTCTGCCTTTCCTCTCTTTCCATCACTCCCACTTCCACCAACAATTAGAAACTGACTGTAATCTCAAAGGATTCAAATAACTGAAAAGTTTTTTTAAAAAATAATTGAAAAGTGGTTTTCTTTTACAATTTTACTTCTCTAATTACCCAAATTTAAGATACTGTCTCCCTAACAGATTATCTAATCTAATAAAAGAATAATATGCAAATTGGTGTCATTCTGCTATACCTAAGCCACGCCCACCAGCCAATCAGATCGAGTATATGCAAATTAACTCAGCCAAGATGGTGGCAGGCAGCCACAGAGCTGGAACAAGCAGGAGGCTTGCCCTGGTGATGGAGGAAGCTAAGGTTCCTGCCTTTGTGGCCTCCGCTCAAGGCAACAAAGTTTCAATTATAGAAGATAGATAAACCCCAGATACCTGCTTCTAGCTGGCTTGAGCTCAAGGAAGTGCTGGGAGCCTGGATTGCAGGGGCAACCCGACCTGGGCTCCAATTAAAGCAACAAAGTTTCAATTATAGGCGATAAATAAATCCCAGGTACCTGCTTCCAGCCAGCCTGCAAACAGCCATCAGCCCCTCACCCAGGCTGGCCAGGCACCCCAGGGGGTACACCCACCTTGAAGGGGCTGTGACCAGCCTGCAAACAGCCATCAGCCACTCACCTAGGCTAGTCTGCAAAGTACAACAATAACACATACAAAAAGCCTCACACCCATTTTCCTATGTGAACTATGCAGAATCAGCCTTTTGCTTTTGCAGTTCTTATAATTCAGAGTTCTATATCTATTTTATGGTTAGAAGATGCTTTTCCTTTGGAAACATGGAAGAACAGTGTTTTGTAATTAGGAAGGAAACACAAGACTGGTATATATTTAAGAAAGAAACTAAGAAGGATTTTTTAAAATAGTTAACATTTAGTCTCATAATTAAATTCCGTAATGCACAAAGTTGATTAAGTTCAATCTCTTCTTGCTTATGAATTATAATTAGTGAAATTCATTTTCTAATCACTTTCCTAATCAGCACACTTCAAGATATAATCACTTTGCCTTAATCTCAATGTAACAACTATGATCTTAGACTTGAATCATGTCATTTGGGAAAATGACCTGTCATAGCTAAAAAGCCTGGCTGGACAGAGGAGAGTGCTCTGGGAAAATTCCCGGTCAGCCTCACTGACCCCCTAGCCTGGCTCCAGGTAATACAGAATTCACAAACATCATTGATGGAAAATAAACCAGTATTAGAAAAACCTCATTTCATTTCATTTTTTAAAGCTTTTTTTATTACTAAGACTAATCCAAAAAAAAAAATCTATTAGCAACCTGCTTATGAATCAATGCTAGAAGAAAAAGAACAATTCCAAGACTGAAAGTCAAAAGCAGCAGGAGAGCACATGTACTCAGTTTCCCGAACAAGAGGAAATGTTTTATGGCAACCTATGGAAACGGTCTGCTTTACCTAGAACTGAAACAGGAAACTTTACTATTGAATAGAACAATGATCTTTTACATTAGTATACAGTTTTCTAACCAGACGACCTGAGTAGTCCGTGTCTCCGTGGCTGGCTAGGCTCAGAGCTCCTGAGAAAATCCTTATGACTCCAGGTTGTACACTGGGGACAGACACTGTAATCCCAGCAGGTTACACAAGAGTGTAAATCCTAGAAGTAAGATCATAAGGACCGTGGGCCAACAATAAATTGGAACATCCCCAGTTCATTGTTAGGCTTTTAAATTTTAACCAAACACACTGGTTGGTCATATGTAGCTGAGGGTCACTATTTTGTGACGGCTGACTTGACCTTAGGGAAAAATCGAAAGCCTGGGGAAGCGGGTAAGGGGAAGGGGGAACACCCCAATCTGTTCCAGCATTGACCCTCCCCTCATCTCTGCCCCCTTTCCATGTCTGTGTGAGGCTTCAGCCAACATCCCCACTGGAGCTCAGGCCATCACTGTGCCTTCTGTCACCCCACCCCAAGTGGAAAGAAGTCTTCCCTCCAAGTGTGACAGTTCTTTCAGCCAACTCAGAAAGCCTGGCACCAAGCCCACTAACAAACTTACTGCTATTGAGCCCCAGGTTTGGCAAAATGCCACCTGGAAGGCCATTCTCAGCCTTCTCCTCAAAGGAAGTGACTTTTCTCCGTCTCTCTGCATAGGGGTCCCCGGGCACCCAGAGCCCAGTCCAGGCTTCACCATTTCTTCCTTGAGACATAGTCCTAACCAGCAACCCTGAGATAGAAAGAGCTCTGAACACTAACCAGCCTTTACTAGCAATACCTGGACTGAAGAGTGTGAAGCTGCAAGCAATGTGTTCATCTCCCTTAGTGGGAATATTCACACACTTAGTGAAGCTGTGTTACTGTGTTGAATTACAGGCTGGGGATAGCCTGTAATATGCAGCACATGTGTCATATTATCTTTTGAAAGTCAAAAAACATCCCTGAATTCCAAAACACATCAGGCCCCTGGGTTTTGGATAAAGGCCTGTGGATCTGTGGTAGCCTCAAAATGAGTTCCAGGGTTTTTCTTCACTCGTTTCCTCAAGGGCCTGAGGTAATTATACAGGATGTGTAGCTAAAAGGAGAAAGCGACATATAGAAATTAGAAGTTCTCATAACTGAGTCGACATTTACTGGGAGGAGAGGACTTTCAGAGAACCAGGAATTAGGGTGGAGTCTCCCTCGAAGCCCCACAGAAGAAATATCTACCCCTTAGGGGCCAGTTCCTCCTCTCCCTCAATCCCTTTGACTAATATGTACCCAGAAAGGAGGCTACATAGAGGGAAACCTATCTTTGAATTCAGTGCAAAATTCACCAAACAATAAGCAGAGCCTTTACTTTATAAATCAGTTTTAAAATGATGATTTCATAAAAGTAAAATAAATAAAATGATGATTTGATTCTCAAGTTTACCCAAAAGTTTGCTTCTGGAATACTGTATTTTTCCATGTATAAGATGCTATTTTTTTCTAACATTGAGGGACATCTTATACAGGGAAGTTATCTGAGGAGGGAGCCCCGTGGGTGCATAGCTGCCCATACCTTGTCAAACAGACTTCCTCCAATCACGAGCCTTATTGTTACTGATGTCAGCTGATGCCATAATTGGAGGTGGAGGTGGAGGTGGAGGTGGAGAGTGCGCAGATGCAACAGGGACCAGAGTGTTCTGAACCCATAAAGATAAAAAGATAAATACTTGTAAGCGATTGTCTTACTCTGCAGAATTCAAACGGAATGTAACCAGCTATGCAAAAAAGCTTGGAAACAGAATTGCAGAGAGACAATTTGTACCTCCTCCCACTGAGTGTATGATCAGACAGTGGAGAAAACAGGAAGAACAACTCCTTAAAATGCCAAAAAAAGAAGAAGGCCTTAAGAGGAAAACCAGCAAAATGTTTAAAATATTGATTTCTTAATTTTGGGTTGGAAAAGTAAGGGGCTTCTTATACATGGGAGCATCTTATATATGGAAAAATACAGTAGCTAAAACAATAGATTTCTAAAAATGGGATAAAGTAATCTTTATGAGTAAACCTAGGAATTTAAGTTCTTTTCATGTTACTCTTTACATAAGAAAATACATTCTGCATCTTATAAATAATGAAATACAAAATGCCATTTATAACACATGCATTTCTAAGTTGGATGTTGCCTACAATGTGTAGTATTTTTCTGTCATCATTTGTTGTTGAAGAAATAATAGTTACTAGAAATAGAGGCTCAACAAGAGATAATAAACCAGCCCCCATACAGCTTAGATACTAGGAGAGAGACAGCAGGGGAGAGGCAGGGGAAGTAACACAAAGTAAACTCATCTTAATGTAAATTAAAGTTACATTTTTATTGTTATAATTTTATGCAGCAAAATTTTCCTATGATAAGTTTCATCTTATTTTATATAAAGCAGCTTTATATAACAGTTTGACGCACTGAAAGATTCACCTTTGAGTAACATTAAAGTCTCCAAACCTTTGCAAAGATCAGAGAGACTGTCTAAACACACACACATATCCCGCAACTTCTGCTCAAAGGAAGAGGCTCTCTGCAAAAGAACAATTACAAAGTTCACAGTGGAATGCCAGCATCATTTCCCTCAAAATCAGATGTTCAATAATATTTGAATCTTAAAACAATAGAGCTGAAATTTGTCATTTAAAAAAACATCTACAACTTTGTCAAAAGAGGATGGACTGTTAATGACCGACAGCTGTAGTCCAAATTTTTAGAAAGCTTGTCACAACATCCTACATACCATACCTTTGAAAACAATGACCTGGTG
This sequence comes from Murina feae, assembly GCA_004026665.1. Classification (NCBI taxonomy): domain Eukaryota; kingdom Metazoa; phylum Chordata; class Mammalia; order Chiroptera; family Vespertilionidae; genus Murina; species Murina feae. Next base: position 30,312 of record PVJC01005147.1, on the reverse strand, counting down.
CTATTGAAATCCCCAGATGAAATTGTCTGAGTGGAAATTAAAACACAACAGCGACTTTCCTTGAAATCAGAAAATCTCAAGATTTCACAGGCTCAACACAACCTGAAGGAATGAAGTCTTACATTCATCCTTTTTGTGGTAGCAACATTTGATGGAGGGGGCAGTGTAAAGGAAAGTAAAAAGAGTTAAAAGTGTTACTTTTCCTCCTGAAGGCTCATAGGAGACGTTGAAGGTGCCAGTGTCAATGGAGATGGAAAACTGTGGGTTGAAAGCACATATTAGATTTACTTGTTTGCGTCAACCACATAATACCAAGGATAGAAAATCAATCCATGCTTGATGTTAATCCCTGAAAGGAACAACAAAGAAATAACTACCGAATTCAATCATGGGCATATGCAACTTTTATTCCTAAAAGCAATGAGGAATCCAGGGGTAAATGCCAGCCCAGAACTCAATAATCAGGATCCTCGAGTAGTAGGAAAAGGTCTGGAATGCTTGGCTTCTGCATTTTATGGCGTTATTAACCGGGGAAATTTGGAAAATGTGGGAAATGTGGAAAGTCGTTGACTAGGAAAATGAAATCAATCCAATTGGCCTTGGTCAGTGTCTAGAATTGTTACTGAGAGATTACAAAGATGTGCAAGACACCATCTCCATCTCAGTGGGGAGACAAGCTTGTACACATGTAAACCAAGAGAAAAGTACTATGCAGCATCATAACAGAAACTAATCACTAATAGTCATTAGGTTAGTTTCTCCCTGTTCTAAAGGTCTTTCCTTGCTTTAATTCATTTAATTATCACAACCACTCTATGAGATAGGTACTATTAGTCTCTCCCTATTCTCAGTAAGGAAACTACAGCTCAGAGAGGTTGAGAAACTTGCCCAAGGTCACACAGCTCATAGGTGGTAAATCATAAGTTTAAATCCAGTGTCCATTTACTCACCCTTGCCCATCACTCAATACAGCATGTAAAGGATTTTAATACTGACTATGGTGGGTTGAGTGGGGGGCAGGATGAGGTGGGGAAATAGGAACAGAAGTAAAAAAAAATTTCTAGGGGAATGGCAATTGAAATGTACACTGCCCAGATGGGCACAATATAACCTCCCTAGACCAAATTTCCTTACCTCCCCACAAGTGGAATTGATGAGATTATCTCTGGAAATCCCTTTAAATTTTTTAATCGCTTAGGAATTCACCTCTTGTGACATCACAAGAGAGCACAAAAAAGAACAAGCTTCAGAAAACAACACAACAGAAGTAATTAATAGCTGTGTGAGGTTGGAGAGTTGTTTACCTTCCCTGAACCTTCGTTTCTTCATTGATGCAATGAGCCAATCCTCAGAGTGTTGTTATAAAGAGTAAATCATCTATGCTAGATGCAGTGCCTGGCACGTAGAAGGCACTCAATTAATTTTAGTATCTCCTCCCTTTTCTTTTTTTCTTGAACTCACCTAAACCTTAGATCACTGTGTGGCTGGCTACATATTAGTAGAGCACACTTTGGAGATAGATTGAATAATAAAAGAATTTGTGAGAGTATGTAATATCTTCTAAAATATCTGGAAGATTCTAATTTGCAACACATCAATTTAATGTAAAACTAAAGGCCCGGAACACGAAATTCGTGCGCTGGTGGGGGGTGTCCCTTAGCCCAGCCTACACCCTCTCCAATCTGGGATCTCTCTCACAATCCAGGACTGCTGGCTCCCAACTGCTCACCTGCCCTGATTGCCCCTAACTGCTTCTGCCTGCCAGCCTGATCACCCCCTAACTGCTCCCCTGCCCGCCTGATTGCCCCTAACTGCCCTCCCCAGTGAACCCGATTGCCCCCAACTGCCCTTCCCTGCAGGCCATCTTGTGGTGGCCATCTTTGACCACATGGGCGTGGCCATCTTGTATGTTGGAGTGTTGGTCAATTTGCATACTGGTGGTGACTAATTAGCATTCTGGTCATGACTAATTAGCATATCCATGCTAATTAGCATATCCCTCTCTTATTGTATACAATACTGGGTGTTTCTCTTGATCCTTTTAATTATACAAGTCAACAACATTAAACAGTCACATGATAAACTGGAGACCCAGAGGGGAAGACACTACTTATTCATAAGCCATGACTGGTATGGCTTAGGGAGCTTTCAATAGTTAATAGGTTATGCAACAAGTGCATAGTTAAGAGTTAAAAACTTTGTAATGTTACACATTGAAGTAAATATGTGAATGAAAGTGGGTAGAAAAAGTCCTCTCCAAAAACTGTTGTCATCATTTATTTATTATCAAAGATTAAGACGGAGCTAGTAAGACGTACATCCACAGAAAAGAGCAAGTAAAGGGACAGTGATCATATCGATATCCAAGAGAAAAAAAGAGATTAAAGCCTGTATGTAAGTAGGTGTTCTGTTTCTTTTTTCTCTTAGTTTATTAACTCAGAATACACTTTTTAACCAGCTTTGGCTAAAGAGGTCCAGGGACTCCTTTGTTAGCTAAGTTACAGCTTTTACAGTGGCAAAGGCATAAGAGGAGAAAAGCCATGGACACGGGCGAGATTGTAGCCGAGATCTAGCGGTTAAACATACCAGCCCTGTTCTGAATTTGCAGCCTTAGCTTGTGAGGTCAGCCTGAAGTGGACTCAGTGGGCCCACTACAGAGGTTCCGCCTTCTACAGCTTTAGTAACTCCCTCTAGCATGGGACACATATCACTCTACACACTGTGTGTTGCCATTAAATAATGAGGGCTGATGAGCTAAGGGAGGGCAATGCCCTCCATTTGTTAAAATATTATTCTGGTTGATATTAATGTGATGATGATAATCAATAGTTTATATGAACTGAGTGCTTACTATGTACCTGGCATGCTGTACCAATTCCTTTATGTACATTAGCTCTTTAAATCCCCCTATACAATAGATACTACTGCTGTTCCTTTCTTTTTCTGACATGAGGAAATTAAGGCTTAGAGCGCGTAGTAGGATGCAGATTAGGATCCCCTTATGCTACTCCCCACACCCGGTCCCTCCCAGGTCAGCGCTCTTCTATTGCCAAGACACATCACTCAGCAAGCTCAGTGGTTTACTGAGAGGATGTCACAGGCAGAAAAGCAAACACTATAGGACCACACAGGTGTTTCATCTAAGAAGCTAGGAACCAAGTCTACTCCCACCAGCTCGCTTCTCCTTTGCACTGTCCATTATAAACGTGTACAAACACCTTCTCAGAATCTGGGGGCCTGGGATTCCACAGGATCAGGCATGTCTTTATCTTTTTTTCTTTTTCTTTTTTTGGGGGGGGCATGGGAGGGGGAGGAGCAGGGTGGGGACCAAGCATTTTTAACCTCTGAATCTCTCTCTACTATATTATGTGTCTTATTAAAGAACTTACTATATATTTTTTGGTATAGAGGAAAGATGAACTTTTAACTTCATTTCTTTGACCACTAATAAAAATAAAATTCTAATTTTAATTCATTCATGATCCTAACACACAGGGAAACATTCTGTGTGCATCTGGTTTGTTTTTAAAAGTAGGAACTAACCCAAAGAAGCACAAAGCTAGGAAAGGGGTAAATGCACTTAGCTTCGCAAGCAAATCTATTTTAGTAATTACTTTCTCCACATAAAATTCATTTAAATCTCCATTTTGCAATTTGACAGAGGTAACATTCCTATGTAAAGTTGGGGTGCTTTTCTCCATTCTTCTAGCTGGTCCACGTAAGGCAGAAAGTGGCACTGCTGTGCCCATGAGCTCTCGGGTCTTTTCCTTGAGGCAGGCGTTCTGTTGCTCGAGCGCTGTATTCCATTAATAGACTCACATTCCGCACAAAGCACAGTGCTTGGACCAGAGCCCAGCTCTCCTGACTTGCTGTCTAGGGCCTTTCAACAAGTTGTGCAGATTGGTGAGGGGGTGCAGGGGGGAGGGGAGAGGGGAGATGGCTTGTGTTTGATCCAAAACAGAAGAACATGAAGCATCACAGGGCCACCTCCTGCCCCTTCCCATCACTTGACATCATGATGTCACTTGATCTGAGTATTTGGTTGTGACATATGAATGTGAAAGTTCTGTGTATGTATGTTTTGTGAATATCTGTCTATTGAATTCTCTTCCACTGGATTAAAAACTCACTTATAGCAAGCAGGTGCTTATTTATTTTTATAGCTCCATCACTCAGTATATAGCCCGGCACACAATAGGCATCAATAAACAAATACAAAATGTTAATTGGAAGGAAGGGAGGAAGGAAGGAAGGGAAGGAGGGAGGGAAGGAAGGGCAGAGGGAGGGAGGGAGAGAAGGAGGGAGGGAGGGAGGTAAGGAGGCAGGAAGGAAGGGAGGGATAGAGGGAGGGAAAGAGGGAAGGAGGCAAGGATGAATAGAGGAATGAGGGAGGGAGGGAAGAAGGGAAGGAGGAGGGATGAAGAAAGGGAGGGAGGGAGGGAAGAAGGGAAGCATGGACAAGTTGTTCAGTTTGTTTCAAATGAAGGATCTATTTATGATTCAACCAAAAGATTGTGAAGCTACTTGTGAGAAACAGAAAAACTTTCTTTGCCTGAGGTGTTTCCTGCATTCCCTTCCCCTGTGCTCCTTCTTTGCCAGATGATTTGTTGGATGATTGTCACCAATGAATAGTGCTAGAGGACAGATTGGAAGAAAAGGTAACAAAATGCTCACAGGAACTGTGAAGGAGGAGTAATAAAATTAAAATATGTAAAAAAACACATGAAAAAAATCAGAAAAAAGCAATAAGAGGTATGCAATGCGTGACATAAAGAAAAACGCAACATGCAGAAACTACTTGAACAATTATTGGCTACGACTGTAACTGCTTTAAATGAGGTGCTGATTGCACTGCACCAACTGCATTGTCAAAACATCCCAAGAGCAGGAACACAGAACACGCCTAACCAGGCTGTGAGGAGAGAGAAAGACCAGTCCTCGTTGGGTGATGCGATCGTTAATTTCCAAAACAAGGAGAGGAAGTGACTGTATGCCTGCTTCTCTAAGAAACCATGAGACAGTCCATGACTTTACACTCTTGCCTGCGGATTATAAACAGGGATTCTTGGATGTGCTCTGAAGCTAGACCATCGGGGAGTCATGGGACCTCGCCATCCTGTCCCAAGCACTTGCTAGCACATGAGTGACAAGTAGCATGAGCCAAAGGTTTTCTTTTTTTAGTTAGTGGGGTGGGGGTAAAGGCATGTAAGTTACAGTTCTTTTTCATTCACTCTTTTCCTTTTCCCTGCAAGTCACAAAAAAAGACCAATCGCATTCAACACGAGGCTATCTTGGGTCAACTAGAGTTCCAGGGGAGCAGTTGAGAAGCAGAGTTTGGAAAAAACGACCCAATGACACATTCATTCATTCTTTCAACAAAGATTTACTGAGCGTCTAACATGAACCAGCACTGCAGTGAACATGACAGCCATGCCCCCTGTTTCTGCAACGATTCCATTCTTGTAAGAGAGGACAGACAATAACCGAACGGACAAGGTAACAGCTCCGTGAGACCATCTCCCACCAATCTTCTCTTCCCTCCTCATACTCCAGGCTCAGTGGAGAACAGGGGCCGACTTGCTATGCCCAGCTCAGTCCTGCCTTGAGTTTTCCACCCTCTTCCCTCTGGCTGTGATCACATCTCATGTGGCTTCTTCCTCCCCCTCATTCAAGTCTCAGCCGAGGTGTCACCTCTCGAAAAGGCCTCCCTCGCCTTCCTCTGTAAAACCAGGCTTCCTCCCTCTCCGTGGATTTCTGTTTTATTTTCTTTAGGTCTCTCATCTGTTTAAACTGTGTTCTGTGCTTCTTTTTACATTTTTGCTCTCTCCTACTTGAACGTAAGAGTCATTGCAGAATGGGTTTTGTCTGTTTTGTTTACTTCCCTGTATCTCATGCATGTAGAACAGTGCTGCTAGAAAATGCCCATTAAGTCACATGCCCAAGGACAAATACCTGTAGTCAGAGGCCGAATCTATGATTTGCACCATGACAGCTGGTCTCCAACGACGGTCCCCAGTGAACTACACTCCTGTATTCACACCTTCCTTGAGCCAGAGTTGGCCCAGTGCCTCACCTTTGACCAGCAGAATGCTACAGAGGTGAAGGTGCCTGGTGTCCAGCCTACCTCATAGAAAGCCTTGCAGATTTGACCTTGAGTGGAACACATGCTCTGCAGTAAAAGGTCTAATTACACTGAGCCCACCATGGTATAAGGAAGCCTAAGCTAGCCATGCGGAGAGACTAAAATGCTCAGCTAGTGCCCAGCTGTCCCAGCCATCCCAGCTGAAGCACCGGAGAGAGGAGTGCACATCCAGCTCAGTTGAGTCTTCAAATGACTCCAACCCAGAGTGCCATCTGGCTGCTACTGCATGGGCGACTCCCAAGTAAGAACCACCCAGCGGAGCCCCATCAATCCATCACTCCATGAGAAAGAAAAAAATTATTGTTTTAGGCCACCAAGCTTTGAAGTGGTTAGTTATGCAAGCAACAGATAACTGCCAAAATGCAGCTCCGAAGACAGCTCTATATTCAACCACTTCCTTCCTTAATAATGTGATATATGTATCTGAGGGTCCTGGGTCTGTCTGTCTCTCTCTCTCTCTCTCTCTCTCATAAGCCATATGTCTCTGCCATTAACAAACCTTGTTTTGTTGTGTCCACTCTCTTACACCCCTGTAAGCACCCCACTAGAAACCAGGAAAGCTGGGTCTTCATCCTCATGGGGCGCTGTAATTTTAGTCAAATCACTAAGCTCTCTAAAGCTCAGGTTCTTTCCTGAAGAATGACAGGGTGGATTGGATTTTTAAATTTTGTTTAGTGTTGGCATGCAACCCTTTCCCCTATCCTCATAAAGAAACTAATACAGAACAGAAACATAAGAAAGAGGTCCTAGTGGAAGACGTCTAACTGAAGCAGTTAGTATGCTAGAGTGGTGGTCAGAAGTAGGCTGTGGAGTCTGAAGACCTTATTTCAAATGCAGCTCTTTCTCCCACTAGCTCAGAGCCCTGGATTCCCTCAGAATCTTGTGGGGGGGAAATCACGCTACTGAATGGTCTCAGAGGCCTCCCCACTTCACATATTATGATCTATGACACTCACCATACAGAAAATAGACATATCTTTTAAAACTTTGGGGTAGGTGTTAACTTATTGTTTATATGCCACCATGTAATTTTTTAAAAATACATACTGAACTTGGAGAGTTTGTATTGCTTCTGCTTTCTCACAGAATCAGATTTATTCTAGTGTTTCCCAACTACCATCTGCCCTTAGACCAGTAAGCCCTTGCCATCTTGCCTGTTCCTCCCAACACAGGTGCTAAGCTTAGTTCCTGCCTCATCCCTGGAGGGAGGTAGAGTACATGTTTCAGATTTCCCCATCTGAAGTATAACTTGGCTTGGGAAAAACTGGTGCAGAACTATTCTATTTGCTTTTTTAAATATATTTTTTATTGATTTCAGAGAGGAAGGGACAGGGAGAGAGATAGAAACATCAATGATGAGAGAGAATCATTGATCGGCTGCCTCCTGCATGCCCCCTACTGGGGACTGAGCCCAAAAACCAGGCATGTGCCAGAATTGAACCCTTGGGTCTTCAGGCTGATGCTCCATCCACTGAGCCAAACTGGCTAGGGCCTATTTGCTTTTTTAAAAGTATTGTTTTCAAAGTCTTATATAGTAAAAGGTTCCACAGTCTTCTATAGAATCCCATCCCAATGTTTATTCATCGGGAAACTTTCTTTCACATTTGACAGAAATCATTCAATAAAGGTCCCCTTCGTGTAATGTTTCTCAACTTTCGTTATACTATGTTTTTTAAAATTTTACAATTAAGATCTTCAGTGTTACCGTATATGGCTATCTTCTGAACTCTCAATTTTTTTCCATTTCCTCCTTTGGATATTGACCTTAATTTGTAAACAGGGATGATGTGATGAGTGTTGCTGGAATTCTTTGACTTACGACATTCATGTGTGAAATATTATGAATAGTTAAACTATTACTGAGCTTTCCAGGTTCCATCTTGATAAGAGCATCATCTTCTAAAACATGTCGTCAGACAATGTGCATTAAATTATAGGCATGTGACAGACAACACTTTACGTGCATTTATATTGGCTCATAAGTACATAGTCTGCCACGTGTCATAAATAAAGTAACTACTTAACTATACATAGCAACCTTAAATCTCCACTCAAATCTCCAAACTCATATTTGAACTCTGCCGCTAGGACTATGGACAGATGCACAGCGTGTCTGACCAATCTTAAACAGAGACCAATATTTTATCAATATTTTAAGCTATGAAAAGAAAGCCCTTACCTCCTGAAAAACGATGGTTTAGGCATGCATTTCCTACTGGTCTGCTTCAATAACTGCAAGAAAATATCAGCTGACACTACTTTTGATATTAGAAATAAGAAATTATGTTCCCATAGGCTTGGAGAAAGAAAGGCAAAGGTTTTTTTTACTGGAACAAAATCAAAGAGCCTCCTCAAATATATTTTAGACATAATGATAAGTCTCTACTTTCTCACACCATAATGAAGTTTCTCCTGTCGTTTGCCTGCTGCTGCCTTGTAAATACTGCACTCCATTTTATTGTATAGTAACCCCGCGAATAAACAAATTAGGAAGCTGGTTCACAATGTCTTTTAACTTTAGGCAAATGTCACTATGTAAAATAATGTACTTTACTTGCTCCTTTCCAACTCCTCCCCACTCTAGGAAAGGACTATCTGCTATTTCCAAACAGGCTCCTTCCTATCCCCCACCTTCCCTCTCCTTTCTCTCCTAAGATCTACTATTGAGGTCCTTATTACATACACTGAAGAACAGGTTTCAGGGCAATTTCAGCGCTCATTAATTGAGCTGTAAGCCGACACTGGGGAACACTTGCCCTTACTCATGCAGTAAAAGTCGCCTGACCACAGTTCGTCAAAGGTTAAACATAGGACTACCATCAAGACCAGCAATTCCATTCACAGGTATTTTTATCCAAAAGGTGCCACAGCCAAAAAGCAGAAACAACCCCGATGTTCATCAACAGATGAATGGATACACAAATGTACATATAATGGAATGTTATTTAGCCATAAAAAGAAATGAAGTACTGATACATGCTACAACTTGGATGAACCTTGAAAACATGAAGTTTCATGAAATAAGCCAGACACAGAAGAAATACTATTGTCTGGTTCCACTTGTATGAGGTACCCAAAACAGACATATTCATAGAGACAGAAAGTAGAGTAGAGGTTATTGTTGAATGGTACAGAGTTTATGTTGGGGATGATTTTTTTTTAAGTTTTTGGGTATAGATAGTTGTGATGGTTACACACCCTGTGAATGTATTTAATGTCACTGACTTATACACTTACCAATGGTTAAAATGATAAATACCACATATATTTTACTACAATGAAAAAACTACTTGAGGACAGAAAAAATCAGTTCTGGCTTGATTTCTGTAGTGGGGACAATGTGGAGGGCACCTGAGAGGTAAGGAGGAGTCACTACCCAGAGTTTGGGAGGGTGACAACCTCTTCAAATTCTAAGCCCATCCCCATCCTGAGTAGGGGGTGGAGCTAGAGAAAGGATGTGCAGGCTGAAGGCATAATGTTTCCAGGAAGACCCTACAATGGGCACGGAAGAGCATGGACTCCAAGCTTCCAGAGCCTTCCCCAGCTGGCCCAGATGGGCTCCTGCAGGAGGGCTCAGTGCTCAGAAAGCAAAACACAAAATCAACCAAACAAACAAAAAACAGGAAAACAGAGAGAATATTTGTAGAATCTATATATGTAAAAGCCTAAGCAACCATTGCAACTGAATGGACAACCAAACAGGCTGGGTAGAGCGACTAGGCTGGCAGGGGGGTTAGTGAGGGGTGACCTAATGATCGAGCAGCAGGCTGTGTGGGGTGACCAGGCCTGCAAGGGAGGCAGTTAGGAGCAACCAGGCCAGCAGGGTGGGCATTTGGGGGCGAGCAGGCCAATGGGGCAGGAAGGGGGGCACTTGGGGGTGATCAGGCCAGCATGGGAGGCAGTTAGGAGCCAGCAGGCAGGCAGGTGAGCAGTTAGGAGCCAGTAGTCCCAGATTATGAGGGGGATGTCTGACTGCCAGCAGTCAGACATCCCCGGAGGAGTTCTGGATTGGAGAGAGTATAGGCTGGGCAGAAGGGACTCCCACTCCACTCCCCCCACATCCATTATGAATTTCGTGCATCAGGCCTCTGGTTTTTACATAAACATTTTTCATTCACTTATTTTTCAAATATTGCAAGAATCAATTTGGAACAAGGAGGCTATAAAAATATGCTTCTGTTTTCTAATGATATAAGCTAGTAAATGGAGAGGAAATAAAGAAAGTTATTGATAAGTTTTGAAGGACATGCATCTCCGAAACATTTGAGGTTATTTAGAAGGTCTGGTTTTTCTTCTATGCACACACACACATATACATTTATATAAACACTATGGTTGCAATTACTTTGTAATTACTCTTAAGTCTAAAATTAACTTTAAATGTAAAATGAAGGACTGTAGCCCCAAAGCAAAGAGTTAATAATATTTCCCCCCAGCCATGTCATGCTCTACTATTGCCGCTTATAATTATTTTAAAGTAAAGTTGGGCTTCCAACAAGTTATTCTTATCCTCAACTACTCTATAACAGATTTGAAAAGCAACAACATGTAAGTTATTTGCTATATAAGGGAATGTTTAGAAGAATGCCTGGAACGTTGTAGCTCTCAAAAATTTGTTCAATGAATAAATGGATGCTTCAGATAAAACCAGCAAGTCAAACCCTCACCAAGGGGCGGGAAGAAGAGGCATTCATTGTATTGGCTGGGTGCATAAAAAGTAAGTTGTTAGGAGGTTTTGATGAAAGCTTCTCCCCCACAGAAGTAGGAATGCTCAACCAGACAACCACTGAAGGCAACCACCTCTTATTACCTTTGCTACTGAACTAATTAAGGCCCTGGGAAGCGCTCCTCAACGAGGCAACATCCTATGTGAATAATTTAGGGCAGGACATGGCCAGCCCACGCAGCGCATCTGTGTGAGAGCCTCACTCAGTCGTATCCATTTCCTGTGTCTACAGCTGGCTGGTCACTTCTCAATCCCCTGGTTGCAGTGCGGGTGGTAAAAAGTCCCTCTAGTCAAGAACTTAAATGCAGTGGATGGTGCCTTCCTAGGCAAATGTCTCACCTGCTGGGCCAATTAGCTTCCTCCCCGAGAAAGACCAGTTCAACAGGTTTCCTTTTTCTCTCCCTCCCTCCGCCCCTGGGGTGGGGAAGGAGGCTGTCCTTCGCCTCGGCCCTCCCCTTCCCTCCCTCGCGGCTCTTCCCCGCTCACTCAGGCCAATCGCGGCCGCTCGGACGTGTCCAGGTTGGCGGCCGGCTGCCCGGGGCCCGGCCTGGATGCGCGCGGGGCGCGGGGGAGGCGCGGGGCGGCGCGCTGGGCCTGCGCCCCCGAGGGCGGCGGCCGCGGGAGGAGGACCCGGAGGCGGGACGGCGGCGCGCGGAGGTCTGAAGGTGCCCTCCGGCCGCGGCCCCGATGACCGAGCTACAGCAAGATGTGGACGACGCCAAGCCTGCCAAAGTGCTCGGCAAGAGGGAGAGCAGAGTGGGCTCAGCCCAGTGAGTACTCGCCGGCCCGACCCGGGCCGCCCCGCGGGGAGCGCGCGCTGCCCCAGCCCCCGCGCCAGGGGCGACTGTGGTGGAAAGAGTTTGGGGAACTTGTGCGCGGGCAGGCGGGCGGGCTCGAGGCTTGAACGCCCTCTGCGGCGCCCGAGCTCTCTTTTTCTCCGGTTCCGTCGTGGAGAAAGGGCACGGCCGCATTTCGGGAAGGTCCTGGAGCTTGCAGTCCGGTGGGCTGTGAATTCTTGGAGCCGAAAGGGAGACCGGGGACCCCAAGCCCAATGGAGAAGCAGAGCGCTGGCATGGGTTTCCCTCGTCCTGCGTCTTCATGGCGCGGAGGGGATGCAGCTGCCTTGTGGATGGATGTCACTGGTCGGTAATGCCACAGGGATGTGTATTCGTCATTGGATTAAGGTTTCGAGGGTGTCTTTCCCCCAGTCCTTCACTCTTTTCCCCTCAAGGAAGTGGAAAATAGTGGAAAACATGAAATATGCTTTCTCTTCCCCCTCCAAGGCTGCCTGCCTTTGGTTGGGTACTTAACACAAACTTATTAAACACTTTTTTTTGAGAGAGAGGGTGTAGGAGCTGCATCCAGGAGTACACTGAATGCCTAGTAAAACACCTCAAATACTGGGTTGTGACTCCTCCCCAAAGATTAATGAGCATCATAGGATTTGCACATGGTTTGACTTACACGCTCTTCTGGTTTAAGAAACTGAAAACTCAGATATTTTGGTCACAGGGATTAGCTTTCTGTAATGAAACTTGTCTTTGCCTGCACGGCTTTGGTTTTCTTGTTTCCCCCCCTAGAAGCATGATTATTTACATGATTGTTATTCCCAGACATTCTTCTAAGAAGGAGAAGAATGTTTTCGGCATTTGCTTATTTGCTACCACCATAACATTAAATGATGTTAAGGCAAGTATCTGAATATGATATATATTAAGATATATCTAAATAAGCCCAATTTTTTTAATAATACCAAGCTGTTGGAGGTACCAAAAATGCTTTATTGATACTAATATAAAGAGATGATAAATAATTTTTCCCTTTTTTTAAATCCTCACCCGAGGATAGATTTATTGATTTAGAAGAGAGAGAAACATCAGTGTGAGAGAGAGAAGCAATCAGTTGCTTCCTGAACACCCCCAGGCCAGGGAATCAAACCCGCAACCAGGAGTTGAACCCAAACCCTTTTTGATGCACGGGAGGATGCTCCAACCAACTGAGCATGTAAAAGCATATTTCATCTGTGTGTCTGTTGACGTTCAGGCTAAAGTTTTGGAAGAATAGCTTTATTAGCTGCTTTCATTTATTGTTTCCAAGACTTTGGTCGTATACTTGTCCAGTGTCGCTTTCTTTGTTCTCTCCTTTGCCTTCCCACATTGTCAGCTTCAGCTGATGTTCTTTACGCTTTATGTACAAATCAATGATGGAGAAAACTTCTATCGGTATAACCTTCACGAAATGCTTTTGTTTTCTCCCCCCAAAATAAAAACCTAACCCTGCTAACAATTCAAGCTTGCCTGGCTCGTGTGGCTCAGTGGTTGTGTGTCAGCCCATGAACCAGGTGATCACAGTTCAATTCCCAGTGCGGGCAATGCATGGGTTTCGGGCTCCATCCCTGGTGGGGGCATGCAGGAAGGAGGCAGCCGATTGGTTCTCGCCATTGATGTTGCTACCTCTCTCCCCCTCTTCCTTCCTCTCTCTGAAATCAATAAAAACATATTTTTAAAAATTCAAGTTCAACAACAGCAACAAAAATGAACTCTCAAATGTTACCTGTTTCCTTTGCACTTATCATTCTTTTATATACATTACCTCTCTGAAGAGGTATTGTGGGTAGTTGTATCGCCATTTCATAGACATTTATAGGTGACAGGAGTGTTAAGTGGCACAAGCAAGACTGGAACCCAGGACTTTAAACTTTTTAATTACACAAGGTAGAATGACTCGAGTCTATGCAACAGCTACTGAGTTTCCAAATCTTCATACTCCTCCTCATCTAGAGATCCAGTTAAGGAGACTGTTTTCAATGTTTGAAAAACACTATAGCATTTGGACTAATTCTCTTAATTCAAAATGCTTTAGATGTTGGGAAAATACTTTTGTTGACGATATGCATTGAAGCTCAAGGTCCCAACAAACACAGAGCTTCATTTGGAACAACCAGTTCATTTCAGTTCAACAAATACAGGGATACCTACTATGTGTTCAGTAATAGTGGGGAACACAAGAATGTCTGTGCCATAGTGTCTGCCCTCCTGGACTTCCAGAGCAGCTTTGAGAGGAGGCACATGGGTCTAGTACTGCACTCCCGGGGCCTTTGGTGGTCCTTGTCACATAAAACACACAAATGAGATGCTGTTAAAAAGTTTGGCATTGCAGTCTCCACACTTAGGATGTTTATCCCTTTGACAGTCCTTGTTAAATGTCTTTTTGTTTTTTGTTTGTTTTCCCCTACAAAGTGGTCGTTTCCAGGCCTACTGAAGATTGTAGATAGGCTCTTCCTCTGAGCTCTTAGACTCTTGCTTTGGTAACAGAAGACTAAGTTTAAGAGGGAGGTAGACACATTAGCACAGTGATATACTGGTAAGATAATTCCCCATTTGAAATCATTTTGTGAAGCCAAATTGTTACACTTAGAAACGCAGTCCAACTTCTGTTTTGAATTTCCTAACTTAGATTATCATCGCTCAGCTCAAAATCCTTGAAAAGGACATTTTCAGTCAAGAGTGAACGAATGGCTTGCTTCTCCCCAATTCCCTGCATCTCTACCAACACCCAGTAGGACTCATCAATTAGATTCCTAGAGCCTAGCCTCCTGGTAGTGACAGTTGTCACTTATTGACAACCCTTGCTGTGTGATAGGCAGTGTGATCAACACTTTACATTCATTTTCCTACAGAATGAAGTAGACACCATTATCTCCATTTTACAAAAAAGAACATTGAAGTTGCTAACTCACATACTAGTTTACTGTATATTAGTCAGCTTTCCTCTAAATAGAGGAAACTCCAATTATATTTTTCCTTATTGAATTTTTCAGAGGACCTATCAAGTAATTACTTTCAATAACCATCTGTTGGTGATTTGGGAGAGCTGAAACCTCATTCCCCCTAATTAAGGTATATAGTATGCTTATAGCTGACATTCAGCTTAACCATCTCAGGGAAATTCCACTCTTTTAAAGTGTCTTCATCAAATGCTCTACCAGAAGCAATTAGAATTTGTAGGTGCATTTACTTACCTGAGAGCAGTGGCTCAGTTACTCATTTTCGTGCTAGAAGTGAGACTGCAGATTTACTTATCACCAAAGTGCATTTTGATACCCCTTTTCTTACCAAGAATTGGTCATTTAGCAACTTACTTCCTTTTGAGACCCTGGTTTTTCCCCACTTTCATTGCCTCTTTCATTCTGGATTTTATGTTCCCAGTACATAGACAGTTCTAACACAGCCTTACTTTTTTGACACATTTTATGAGATGCACTTTTACTTCTTAGAGTCTTTGTGGATTGATTTAGTAATAGCCAAGTTACTTTTAATCAGTTTCAAAAATATCTAAAACTAATGCTGATATATTTCTGGGCAAAATTATTTTAATTCAAATAATGAATTACATTATACATAACATGTATTTGTAATGCAAGTTGGATTTTTAACATTTAAATTTTAGTAACTTGGAACATAGGAATTCTAGAAATATGTCCAACCCCAATTGTTACACTTATGGAGAAAGAGAAGGTAGATGGGGGCAACATATCTACCTTAGAAGGAAGGTCTTTAGTATTATTAAGACGTAATAACAATTTTAGGGGCATCCTTTAACTTTAAATCATGAATTAAAGTAAAAATAAATTACGTGCAGTGACAGTATTTTTATCTTTGTAGATGGCATATTGGGGATACTTGACAAGCAGAATAAGGGTTGAAGTTGGGATCTTGAATTGGAAGCAAGAGGAGAAAAACAAATAATTATTGAATATAGCTTGATTTTTTAATGCTTATGTAATTGCGTACTTTGGAAATGCCCATTTAGCAAGAGGATCTCTATAATATAGTATATTATGTATGTATTATTTATCTTTCTTTTTGTGTGTATTTGTAATTTAAAAATTTTTAATTGTCAGGTCACTAACTCTTACACATTACCCATGCACTTTTAAATATGAAATTTGGGATAGCAAGAAAAAAATTATAATATATTTAAAGTATAAAAATTATATAAAAGTAAACCAATCAATGGAGAAGTTTGAAACGATGGAGAAAAATAAGGTACCTGGTATGTTCTGGCTTAAATGTTTTGTTGTTTTTTTAATTTGTTTTGTTTTTTTAAATATATATTTATTGATTTCAGAGAGGAAGGGAGAGGGAGAGATAGAAACAACAATGATGAAAATAATTAATCAGTTGCCTCCTGCACGCCCCCTACTGAGGGCACAACCAGGCATGTGCCCTTCACCGGAATCAAACCTGGGACCCTCGTCCTTAGGCCGATGCTCTATCCAAAGAGCCAAAACGGCCAGGGCTGGCTTACATGTTTTGTAAAGAAATTCAATGAACCAAGTCAATTCTAGAGATGAATGTCAGAGTAAATTACTTATTTATTAAGGTAGTATGTAAAGTTAAGAATGTAGGTTCCAGGAAAGTAGGATTTCCTCTCTCCTAGAAGTGTGATCCTGGCAAGTTACTGAGTCCCTCTAACTCTCAGGTACATCATCTGGGAAGGATAATGCTGATGTCAGCTATTTCGTATAGGCTTGCTTTGAAGATTATATGGGAAATGTAAGAAATACACTTTGCCTAGTGCCTGACACATCAACTCTCCATAAACCAAAGCTATGTTAGTCCTCACTCAGTGTTGAGGGTAGAGGTGGGAGGCCTTTAATAAAAGGTAATTAAACTTGCCGGGTCAGTGTGGCTTGGTGGTTGACCACTGACCTATGAACTAGGAGGTCACTGTTCCATCCCAGTCAGGGCACATGCCCATGCAGGCTCAGTCCCTAGTAGGGGGCATGCAGGAGGCAGCCGATCGATGATTCTGTCTCATCATTGATGTTTTTATTTCTCTCTCCTTTTCTCTTCCTCTCTGAAATCAATAAATATATATATTTTAAAAGGTAATTAAAATAAATAGTCAACATTCAGAAGGCCTAAACTACAGTAGCACCAGTGTTCCATCAGTTAAGCCTGAGGGCACTTGTGATGGCTTCTGACTATTGCCATGAACCCAACGTGGCATCTTGGTGTTTACTTCATGCTAAAAGGATCTCATGCCAAAGCTACTTAACTCACCTGCTGGCTTGTTTATATTTTTCTTACTAATTTCATATTATTACATCTCTGATCCACTGATTTCATATCCTGCTTCCTGGCACGAGTTTTTACCTCATGGCTCCTCATTTTCAAATGGCTAAGTTTTTTTCCATTTGCTAAAGCCCAATGGGACCCTTTTTTTTTTTTTTTTTAACATTTTTCTAATTCTTTAGATGCTCAGTTTTAGGCATTAAACACATTTTCAAATGGCATAAAGCAAAGGCAATGGAGAGAGACACCTCCACAGTCACCTTAATGACCAATCTTTCTCCCTAAAGGAAGTATTTTTATCCAAACTTCAGTTTATTACCCTTAGAAGCGAAGCAGAACCAATGTAAACTGCATTCCCTAAGATGAGCTAATTTATGCGCTCTCATTGGTCATTCCATGTATGCCACAGGTTTCTGCATTCATAATGGGATGTAATGTCTCAAGATATAGATTACACTATTGAGACATCTATATACATAAAAGGCTATTATGTAAAGTGTCCCCTCAGGAATTTGACTAGGAGACCAGGAGTTGGATCGCTCAGTATGACGTGCGCTGACCATCAGGGGGCGGCGTGGAACATGGCAGGCGATCAGTGGCAGCAGTGGGGCTCTGAGGGAGTGAGGGAAAGATGAGGCAGGGAGATGGGGAACTGCAAGGTGGTGGAGCATGGGTGCCAAGGGAAGGAGGAGGCAAGGAGGTGGGGAGACGGGGAGCCTAATTGGCCCTGATCACCAGCCAGGCCTAGGGACTCTACCTGTGCCTGAATTTCATGCACCGGGCCTCTAGTATTTTACATATTGCGAAATTTTTGTTGATTTGTTATTATTTGTTTTTCCTTAGTACATCCACCTTCCAGTGTACATATAAGTGTGTTGGACTTGGTGAATAAACTTGTCATGAGGATTGAATGGGATCATACAGTATCTGACTGCCTACCATAGGAGAGCTCAATAAATGGTGGACATTATTCTCATAAATCACTTTTCCCAAAAATTTCTTTGCAGAATAGTTACCTACCAATAAAACAACCCAACCCACACAGTTTTAACATGGAGAGAGAAACAAATCCATCAGAACGCAGCTTTGTTAGGGTGACCTTTGCAGAGTGAACTCATAGTGTTGATGGAGGGATTGATTTCTGCTTGAGCCACTCTCAAGTTATCAGTTCATCTGCTTATCTCATCTGTCCCATTCTTCTAACCAGATGATCCTAAGCAGGCCCCAATGATAGAGCAATATCTGGGCACGTAAGAATAACTAGATAGAGGTCACAATATGAAGATCTTTTTCAAAAGAGTCCAAAGTGGAGAAATGGAAATGTGAAGGGAAAGACCGTAAGTAAGGAGATAGGGAGAGAAAAGAAATGAGTTGGAAAAGAGATGGGGGAGGGTTGAGTTATGTTGAAAATAGAAATTTTTAAAATGCGCATTTGCCTTAGCCTGTATGATGTGCTTCTGTCCTGGCAGGTGCTCCTCCTTTTCTCTCTCTGCTGTTCTGTGTTCTGTCAGTGATGTTTCAGGCACTGAGGTGGGCGGCTGACCTGCCTCTTCTTCCCCAATGGAGATAGTGACCTGCGTACAAGTGTTGGTGTTTTCTTAAGGTCCATCTACATCAGATGTCTGATTATTTCCGTATTTGTTATCTTCTAGGTTTTTCAGTTTATGCCTTCCATGAGCAGTGACTTAAAAACTGCAAAGAACCTCAGAATTATGCTAATTTTCATGTCTCTACTATTACGGAGTATTATCTGAAACCACTTACCTTGTGATTTTATATATCATTTTGAAACCCCCACTGTATATTGCTATAAAAAAGTGTATTGTAAACTGAGTGAACAACTAGTTCATTATGACAACTTTTATCACTGTACTGTTTTCTAACAACGTAAATATTGTGCTAGATGTTTTATATAACATGTCACGTGGTGCTCCAAGAGCCTCTATGAACTGTCAAGAATATAATTCTTTCCCTCCCTCTCTCCCTTTCTCTTTTAATAATATACTAATAATAGTAGTGTATAAATTTGGACTGGTTTTGAGATGAAGTTGGCAAATTTCTTATGCTTTCCTTTAATCAGAATTTTTTATGGAAATTTTACGAAAAAGTCATACTTTTTCTGAACTCAAATTCTAAAACCACAATATATCAGGCTTATGAGAAAAGAATAGATGTTATATGAGCTAGGAGAAAGCCAGTACTTAACTACTGATAATGACCGGAGGCATTTACTCTAGTTCTCAACTGAAGTTACCAAGTAGTTGTGTGTTGGACACTGTGCTGAGTGCTAACCATCACCAAGATGAAGAACTTAAGGTCTCTACCAATAGGAAAATAGAGTAGAGGAAAGGACTATTTTGAGATCTGATCTTCTTTCAACAAGAGTAGGCAGCTCCAGAAACTATATCACAGCTAAGACTAAATGAGGTAATATTGCTCTGTGCTTATAGACATTGTTCAGAGTGCTTTCACGTATGTGCATGTAATGAGGTAGGCATTGTTATCACATGTTATGCATCATGGAGACACAGTGACTTGCCCAAGGTCATAACAGCTGCTGAAGTGTTGCGCCTCCTAAAATAACTCGTCTGCAACCTCACTAGATTTAGGAGGACCAAAGATAGAGAGGGCAAAGAGGCTCCCATGGGTGTCCATGCATCCTTGAGTAGATCTCTTAACTTGTACAGTTCCATTTTCTTAACCACAAAACTAAGGCTCACTTCCATTCTACAGTTCTGCGTTGAAAGGGTTTCTAACGTTCCGTAGGGGACAGGGCAGAGAGAGCACCTTTAGCTATCACTTGGGCACTGGTACTTTCTTTATGTATAATCAGACACAGGTGTCTCCTGGACACTTCCATATTCATCTGTACTCAGACCTGACAATTAAGGGAACTTAATTGTTTCAGTTGCAGCTTTACACTGTGATTTGCACAGCAGTCATTCATAAATTCCAGTTTTTAAAAACACAAGTACATCTTAGCCTATTTTTCTTAGTGATTGGCGCATCGGCCCTCGGACTAGAAGGTCACAGGTTCCATTCCAGTTAAGGATACGTATGTACGTAGCTCAGTTGCAGGCTTGATCCCTGGGCCTGGTCCAGGTGCATGTGGGAGGCAACCAGTCAATGTGTCTCTCTCACATCAGTGTCTCTCCCCAGCCCTTCCACTCTCTCTAAAATAATCAGTGGGGAAAAATATATCCTCGGATGAGGATTAACAACAACAAAAATAAACCACAAGTACAGAGTGTTTCACTGAAGTAATGTGACTGATTTGTTTCAAAAACATGTGAGTGTTGTCTCTTAAGTAGTCACTGAAGGAACCCAAGAACCTTTCCAAAAATGCTGCAGTTACACAAAATCTTTTTGAAACTCTTCTTGCAGAATTACTTTCAAAGCCTGGAGCCCATTCTTGAGTAGTCATAAGCTGGGCAAACGCTCTTCCTTTGAGAATAAATTCAATTTTGGAAACAGCTTGAAGCCTAATTTGGTGGAATAAAGTATATAAGAATAGTTTAAATACCTTTAACTTCATTACAGAAGGAGTAAAATGTAATAGTTATTATTCTGCCCTAAAATCATTTAATGTTTATACTATACCCAGGTAGGGTTGAGCATATTATAAGCATTAAAAAAAATAATTTGAGGCTGCAAATGTCACACATGATGTCTTTTTCTTGAGGAGTGTACCTTATGTATATGGAAAGCACAATTTTTTGGAAACAATTTTACATGAATTTAGACCGAAGGTTCAGCTATCACAGTTTAGTTGTACTGTCTTCTTCATTACACCATGTGGGAATGTGTTTACAAATTACATTTTTTCAGGTCTCCCCACCATATCTTATTTTTGTCATTATATGCAAGACCTACCCCTGACTTTCCCACATAGTATTGATTACCACATCGATTACCAGCATGAAGTTTTGGTTTTTGTCTGAAAATCACTTGCTAGTTAATATTGGTGAACTAATTGGTCTACTTACTGGTAAGTCCTGAGCATACCAGCTTGTTCTAACATATCTTCCTGTCCCCTGTTCTTGACTTTGGGTCAGAATGGATGTATTAGCATAACATTTTTATCTGAGATCTTAGTTTAGTACTGTATTTCCCCGTAAATTTTATGTGATATGTCTCCACTTTTCTCTAACGCAGCGTAATTCATTTCCCTGCCGCTTACTCTATGCTGGGAAGACAAGGCTAAAGAGATGGGTGTGATGCCCTTTCCGAGCTGCCGGTGTGGGGAGAAGAGAGCAGGACACACACACACACACAACTAATGCCGTGTGATAAGAATTCCAAGTAGTTATGAGCTGCTAATGGGAACAGAGATGTAGCAATTCTTTTTCTTAATGTGAGCTAAGAGGTGATGCTTGAAGTGAGGTTGATGAGGAAGGAAGTACTTGGCCTCAGCTGGATGGAGAAAATCATTCAGGGAGGGAAGAACAAGGATAGGCTGCTTTAAAGTTCAAATTTGTGTTTTTTGATGACTCTTTAGGGGTCTCTGTGGCTAGTCTGGTTGGGGCAGGAGGACTATCAGCAAGAGCAGAGTGGAGAGATCTGGAGCCCCCATTCAGAATTCTCCTCCTTGCTTTGTTCTCTGCTTCACTTCCGGCTTTGGCCCTACTACTGATTCTTTGAAACTTCAGGGAAATCATTCTGTCTGGTCTTCAGTTTCCTCCCCTGTAAAGAGAGAGGGCTGAATGACCTGATTTGTTAGATTCCCTTCCAACATGAAGAGTGCAAGTCTTTGAAGAAACTGTCCTACTTCTCTGCACTCCTCTGTAGCCTTTGTATAAAGAATTCTAAGAGACTGAACAAACTGAGGGAAGCATTTTGAATATGAATAGAATCCTTGCTTTCTTACTTGCTTTGGCCTCTTTTTTTTTTTTTCCTTTTATTTCTTTCCCTGGGTAAACCTATACCTGTTTGAGGTAGAACTGCAGCTGGAACATACCTAACCTATCCTCTTACGCATTTATAGATACATATCAGCATTCTTGTCCCATTCAGACAACCCCACCTTGCCATTTTGCTTCAGGGGACAGTGCCAGCATGCCTTCTGGACCAGTCATAGTAGAAATGTCTAATCAGATAACTCATTGTAAAACCTATCACACAAATGGGGACCAGACTCATTAACAGTAGGATTGCAAGTTTCTCTGGTATAGTTGAGATCTGAAAATCATATATTACACTGGAATACAGAATACAATTGAAGGTTAACAAGACTTTTTCCATCCAAATGAAGTCAGGGGTACTACTAACTTACCACTTCAGCTTAATCATCATTACAGCATTTTAAAGCACGTTTTGTATTCCTTAAAATACTGTTATTTACATCAGTAGTTGAATTTAACACACATTTTTGGAGGGCCTGCTATTGTTAGGCACTGTACTATGCTATAAAGATATTAGGATGTATTAGACATGGGCCCTGCCCTCAAGAACATAAGAGCATATTTCACTGTAATTTGAGCAATATCTTAATATTAAATATGAGTTTCGGTCTATTGTGGTAAATAAGAATATGTACAGGCATTTTAAAGAGAAGAGTGGAGGAGAAACTAGCCCTGTGTGGGATTGAGAAAAGACTTCTTAAAGGAAATGATAATACCTAAGTCTTGAAGGAGGAATAAAGTTAGCACCCACCCACCTCCACTGGGAGAGAAAGGGAGGGAGGGGGGAGGGGAGGGAAGGGGAGGGGAGAATGTTCTATCCAGAAATAACAGCCAAAAGGAAGTTTATGTGAAACAGCCTGGTGACTATGGAGAACTAACCATTACTAGAACATAAAATGTGTAATACTGACTGACAATGCATGAGGCATGAGCATTAGATTGGAGGAAGGTCACAGGGGATGACCTTTTATGCCTTGAGAAGGAGCTTGGACTTACCTGTAAGACAAAGGATCCACTGAAGGGTTTACCCAGGAATATGATAGTCAGGTTTGAGTTTTTTTAGAAATGACTCCAGTAACAAGGTTCAAGATTATTTTAGAACAAAACAGGAAGCAGGGATTAGCTGGCTATGAGACAGCGCTGGTGAGATTGTTTTAGTAGGAAAGCTGGGGAGAGAATAGGTTTGAGAAATGTCAAGATAATAAAACTGGAGGACCAGGTGAATTGGATTGATAGAGGGAGGAAGCTAGGTGGCTGTTTTACTATCCAGGAAGGCTGTGTGGATTGTGATGCCATTGGTTAAGCCATAGAACATAGGAGGAAAAGGAGATCTGGGTATTAAAATGATGCGTCTCTTTTATGAAAGTCAAAATTGATATGGAAGTCTGTGCTATAAGAAGAAATATATTTAGTCTTTATCCCCAGTATCTGTCAGGGAGCTCTTAAAATTGGAATTTCATGAGTGGACTGTCTTTTATTTTTTATAAATAACCTCTTTTAATCACACCTGAATGTATGCTAATGAGGTGATTTAGCCTTAGCCTCAGGATGGGGCTGGTCACCCGAAAGGCCACCTGTTTACAGGTTGGGAGCTTTCAGCCTCACCCCTACCTTCCTGGGATGGGAGGTGGCCTGGAGAGTAAATGCTATAAAAATGCTTAAACAAGATTTGATGAGCTTCCAGATTGTGAACAAATGAAAGTGCCCAGAGGATAATGCATCCAAAGAAGGCATGAATGCTCCACAAGTCCCTGCCCTGTGTGTCTCTTCCATCTGACTGCTCCTGAGTTGTAGTCTTTATGATAAAGTGGTAAACGTAAATTAAGCGTTTCCATAAAATCTGTGAGTTATCCTAGCAAATTATGGAGCCTGATGACGGTGGGGTAGGTCGTGGAGCCCCTGATTTATAGTCTCTTGGCCTGGGACTTGCAGCTGGTGTCTGAAGTGGAGGTAGCCTTGCGGGACTGAGCCCTGAACCTGTGGAGTCTGTGCTAACTCCATGTAGTGAGTCATGTTAAATTGAATTGAACTGTTGGCGTCTGAAGAATTGGAGGATTGGTTGCTGATCCCAGAAAAGGTCTGAGCTGAAAGATAGATTTGAGAATTTTCAGCATATAGGTTAATCATACAGTTAAAATCATGAGAGTGGATGGAATTTTCCTGTAGAAAGAAGAGTAGAGGACCAAAGGGAGAACTTAGGAATGATTCTATGTTGGGATGAAAGTAAAAAAGAAGCCACAAAGGTGGAGAATAAACAGCACTGCAGAAAACAAACCAAAAAAAAAATTAAAACACAAACAAGGGAAGGAGAATCTCAAGAGATACTCAGTGGTGGCTGGTTCTACCAATAGCAGCATTAAAAGAACTGAAATGACCCTAAACATTTTTCAATATAAATATTATCAATGAACTTAGTCAGAAAAATGTTAGCGGAGCAATGGAAATAGAGGTCAGGCTCTACTGCACTGGGTTAATGGAAAATGAGGGAGCAGATACAGCATGGGTAGAGAGGCTGTAAGAGACTTGGCTGAGAAGTGAATGAAGGAGAGGAAGGTAACTAGAGGAAATGAAGTCAAAGGAAGTTTTAGTTTTTGGATGAGAGAGCCACGTTAGGCTGTATGTAAACTAGGAGAAAAAGCCAGGTGAAAGGGAAAAGATGAAGATGTAGCACAAAGATGGGAAAACTGAACAAGTCCAGAGGTACCATAAAATGGGCTTGAACATCAAAAGAAAGAGACCTTGTCTTCTGAGACTAGGGAAATGTACAGATGCAGTAGATGCAGGCATAGGTACTTGTAGGTCAGGGGAAGATATGTGTTTGCCCTTGTCTGAATACTTCAACTTTATTTTAGTGAAGTCAGTACAGGGCCCCTTTCATTCAGAGAGATGAGTTGTGTTTGGTTAGAAGCTTGAGAACTTTTGGGGAGGAAAATCTTTTCCTCTACCCTTGTAGGTTCAAATGCCTTGTCTAGGAATTAAACTGACATAAGACAGATTAACAGGAGAAAATCAAGGAAAAGGAGGTTCAGAGTGTTCTTGCGCTGGCTGTTTCTCGTGTATTTTTAATTCAAAATAATCAACGTGCCACCTTGGCATATTTGGGAGTGATCTGCCCCAGTCCCCATCAGGAGCATGCGGAGTGTTTGGAATACAAGTTGAGGGAATAGGGAAGGATGATGAGGGCTCAGCAGACAGCACGGACACCATCACAGTAAGGGCTAATGTGTCCCTCTCAATAGTGCTGAGAATCCAGCGATTAGAAGTTAAACAGGTTAATTTTGAGCTGATCTTGTGTTTATGCTGAGTGCAGAAAGACTGGCATACATGGAAATTGCAGGTGATCAATCACTTATAATGTCTGAGCTGCTTCAGGAAAACATCCAGAAGGGATTGAAAGGCTAAAACGTGGAAAAATCAAGGACTGTTGTCTGTCTCTGGGGCTGAAAGCACTCATGGTGGGAGTGGTGAGGGGTGGGAACAAAAAAGGATAGAAGATTAGAGGCGGACAGTGGGAGGTTAGAGATGTCACGCTGAGGGAGCATTTCTGCATGAGCCATCTGAGCAATGAAGAAAGCCAGGCATTGACCATGACACATGTAAAGTAACAGTAAATGTCACTGGAGTGATGCAAGTTGTTGGATATCATCTATGTGGGCGTTGAAGGATCCAGGTATCAAAGTTTCCAAGAAAAGGCAAGTGATCAGTATGTTAGAGAACGAAGTCTGTAAGGAACATTAAATGCTGCTAGGTCAGCAGTCACCCACAGGAGGTTGGTTGGACTTTCCGTATGCTGAGTATAGGTGAAAATTCATTTTATTTTTTTAACTCAAGTGAATTAATATAAAAACACTTAGAAGAGTAATTCATTAAGATGACTGATTCCCAGGAATAAATTTTAAATCAATTACTTTTCTTAACAGCAATAACAAATTTTTAAAAATTAATTGGAGGAAAAATATAAAATACACAGAAATTAGATTTGATAGGATTTAAAGTAAAACAATACACCTCTTAAAGGAAACAACCTAAATGGAGAGGTTTACTTCTTTAAAAGCAAAACTTGACATTATAAAGATAGCTGTGTTCCTTCAATTCTTAAGTTCAGTGAAACCAGACACACCTCAGGGACAATAAGAAAACATTACAGAATGAGTCTAAAATTCTTCTGAAAGAATAAGCACATAAGAATATCCTAAATCTAAATGATAGAAGATAGACTCATGATATATTCTCAAACTATAGAATTTAAATTTAGCATTAAACCCTAATCTCATCTTTAACCACCTTCTTTACCTGAGTATTTACATCTGTCATAATTTTGAAACAAACTCATTCAAAACCCTATTTAAAATGCATTATCCAACATGCATTCAAATGTATGCATTATAAAACTTCCAGATTTTTTGTGTGAACCTCCTGCTTAAAATCCCTCCCTAAACATTTACTTGAAATCTGCTTTAGTTTTAAATATTGTGCTTAACTGGTGTCTCAAAAGCCAATGTCCCTTTTCCTTCCTCTTTTAAACGAACTTTTAATTAAATTAACATCTATGATTATAAGAAGCCCGTTGTAGTAACCTTGACAACTACAGATCATTGCAACAAATAAAACAAAAAAAACCCCAGTAATTGTAGCTCCCAAAGAAAACTCATATATGGTTCATATTTTGATTTTGGATAGTGTATTTAACTAATATAGACATGTCATGCATTCTATATTTATCATTAGGGGGAGTTATTTTTCCAGAAGTGCTAGTTTCTGCTGATAAATTTACCACTCTCATTATAAAATTGCTGGGAGAAACAAAAGTGATTGATTGCCTTCCCACTTGGCCCAATAATCTTGACTTGGTTCACGCTCCACCTCAATAGTTCTGAGACTTTAGTGCGCGTATAGACTTAGGTCTTAAAGGATCTGCGATAGGCTAAGAATGTGCATTTTTCGAAGCCCTCTTTCCCAACCCCCAAGTGATTGTCTGACATAGAAGGCCCTTAGACCTTACTCTGAGAACCACAAATTTATGGAGTTTACAGCCTGATCTTACCAGAAATCATACGGCTCAAACACACCTAAAATGAGCTTTTCTCTCCATCGTGAAGGAGAGAAAAGTTCTTCATTCAGCCTTGTCAGTGTTATCAGTCCTGGTTTGGGTAAGAGTTATTTCGGTCTGGGTATTTGTGTTCTGAGCCCAGGGGGCCCTTAATTAGTTCAAAGATAATAGAGCCTCTTCAGGCAAAACCTTGAGTGTGCAGAGCTCTCCCACATCCTCTTTCACAGTCGTGTCTTCTCTTCTGTCTCCAGAGACACCCTTTACCGGGTCACCTAATGCTGTCCCAGTGGCAATGTTGACACAGTAGTGACTTTCCTAAACAGTCCCTTTGCTGTCCTCCTCCCTAAAACTGGCTTTCTCTCAGCTGTGATGGAAAGATGCCACCAGTGACTTCATGCTTTTGTGTTGTTACATTCACAACAGTGAAAGATAGAGATGCCTTCCAACACCCTTACCCCAATGCTGGCTTATCCTTTTCAAATATTATTTCAAAGAAATAGAGGTAGAAAGTAGTGGGTGGGGCGAGGAGGCATGCAGGGGCTGTGATATGGGAATTCAGGTACATACTACAAAAGAGGGGTCCTCGCCATTATCTCCCACTATTGAGCAAAGGATACTCTGCAGATAGCTGCCTTAAACATAATAGCTGGCCTTCCAGCTTAGAAAAGGCCTTTCATCCATGCCTGTTCTAAGCTAACTGCTTGTTTGATATCTGAAGCCATTCAAGGAGAGGGTAGGAATTATTGTTACATAAAAGCTGTTTCTCATGAACAAAATTCTGTAGATTTTTGTTCCACAAATTGGCAAGAACTTCTTGCAAAGATAAGGGGCAAATGTGTGTGATGGACAAATTCTGAGAATCTCATCTTTTGAGAGCACTGACCTTTGCAACTAGAACTCCATATTTTGTTTCAAACCCACATACTGCTTTCTTTTTTAGATAGGTGCAGAACTGTCGCTTTTCTGTGCTCGTGAGGTCTGACCTAAAGCTGCAAATTCTCAAAGGCAAATGAGCATGTCTGTGGGAATGCCCAGACAACCTCAAGAACCAGCACAGCCTGAGACTCTGATGACAGAGTATTGATGGGCCAGAGGAAATAGGTGGCTGAGCTATCACCTGTGTCTGCTCAGGTTTCCGTCAAGACTGTCCCTTGGGTGTGAGCTGGGAAGATGCATAGGCAGGATCCAGATGTGGCTCCATCATCCCATTTAGAGTCAAGGTAGCTCATCCACTTGGATACAATCTGATCACAATGAACAACTAGCTTCATGTTGACCCATGTAATGGTGACTCTTTTTTCCTTCATCCCAAGAAAACTTAATCTGGCCCAGGAATTGAGATTAGGGAATGTCTTGTCTGTTTCTTCCTCTGCTTAGAGTAGTCAGAGCAGCTGGGCTCCCAAATAGAAGGAAGTGGAGATATCAAGATAGGTACCTCCTGTTGTCAAGTTGGCCACAGTAAGGTAAACTACTGTGGGGGAACGTGACATCTCCCAAATCCCATACTGGGCACTCAAATATCCAACCATATGCTAGAGATGATTTAGTCCACTGTAATCCTAAATACTAGAGAGGAGGAAAATCATTTTTCCTCCACCCTTTTGAGTTCTTAGCCGAGACCTCTATCATAAAAGACAGGTTAACGGGAGAAAAACACAGAAGTTTATGAGCATGTGTACCTCACGTTGACATGGGAGATTACCCAGGGAAAAATGAGTAATTCCCAGGCATTAGGATTAAATACCATCTTCACAGGGAAATGGGACAGAGGATGTAGGTCTCTCAGGGGAGAGTAAATGATGTTGTGGAAAGATGAAGGTCCCATAAAATAGATGGGAGGTCTGATCGTTTGTGTCGAAGTTTGTCTGGGTGTGGTGTTGACTTCTAGTCTAGTGTCCTGTGATGACTCAATCCTCTCTGGTTGATGAAACTCCCAGGGAGGAATTTTTGACAGTTGAGTTCCTTTTGGAGGATCTGTCCTTGGGCAGAGAAGGGAAGTTCAGAGGAAACCTGCTTTTCTCTGCATTTTCTGTTCTTCACGTGACTATATAACCAATATGCCAAAGTGGCCTCTTCTGGGGAGGCATGCCCTGCTACTTCTCAACAGTAATACGTATGCTAATCCCTTCCCTGCAGAGCAATAGATTTCACTTATTTATTTCAATCAATTACAATTGTTCATTCTTTTGGGGTTTGATATTGGTATTATGTTTATCTCTTTCTAAAATAAATAAAGAATCATTACATTCAATAGCTACATACTGCAGTAGTTAAAGATGCAGAGATAATGGGGGAATTTGTTTCCAAATAGGTGGGAGGAGTGGGCAGGGATCCAGATGAAACAGGATTGGCTGTGAGTAGATAAACATTCTTCTTTGAATAGTTCATAAAATTATCATAGTAAGTGGTTGGACATTTTTCTAATCAATTATGAAAATAAGTGGGTACCTTTAATTACTCAGTCAGCTATGATGTAAATTAAGTGTTAATCCCAAAGCAGCAGACCAGTCTGAGTTTCTCCAGTGAAATCTAGGACTGATCTTCAAACATTGCCACTGTTCCTCTCTCAGCTGTCACCTAGTTGCATGGATCATAAAGAAAATGCACACATCCCCTAAAGCTCCTTTACTCAACATTAAAAAAACAAAAAAGGATGTGTTTTCTGAACTCAAGTTTAATGTGACAGAGAGCAGCTCTATACATAGCAGCTCCCAAACACATGCTGTGGGAGGGAGGCCCTGGTGTGGAGGTGAGAAAGCCGCGTTCATAAGACACTGAAATATGATAAGCATCCCTTGTGAAGGTGCCACTCCCAGAAACCAGGCATTGGGCTACTCTTAGAAAGACGGGGTTAGCTTCTTCCCCTTGAGCCTTACCTGTGTCCTTCCAGAGGTGTAAAATGAAGAAAAGCAATCCTGCTTTCCTTCCCTTCTTGGAATCTACACTATTAGTCTAAGCATTGCCCTTTATGCTATTGCCCTCCCAGCATAAACAAGGAGCTCCTTTGGCCTTAGTTAGACAGGCTGTACCACCTCTCACCCAGTTTCGTGGGAAGAAGCAATGATGCTTCCTCAGTGAAGATGTTTCTTCTCTTGGTCTGGGAGGATGGAGAGTGGGCCGCTGCTTTGCTAAAACTTCCCCTGACTAGTTTAGTCTGAATTTGCCAGAACGCGGCCCAACCGCCAGTAGAAAACTTCTCTGGCCTTTCCCATGCCAGTCTTCCCAAGTCCAGGAATTGCAAGTGAAATACATCCCTTCCTGCTGCTACTTACTACATGTCCTCACTCATCTATGGATAATAATAACCATTATAAACTGGTGAACAAAAAGAGATACAGAGGCAGAGCAGCATCAAACAGACTGTCTAATTACAGTAACAAGGACAGGGAGGATTGGTGGGGGGGGGGGGGTAA
>PVJC01005146.1:0-60393 GCA_004026665.1 Murina feae | reverse complement strand
AGGAGGACTGCTCCGAGCCTCAGATGCGGCTGGGGGCAGGTCCCCAGTGGCCACACACACACACACAGAAGGCGCCTGGCAGACTGGGGCCATCATAGGACATCCACTGAGGGGTCCCAGACTGTGAGAGGGCACAGGCCGGGCTGAGGGACTCCCTCCACCCCGAGTGCACAAATTTTTGTGCACCGGGCCCCTAGTTGTTAACTATAATCACCATCCCTAGAACTGGATGTTTGTACCTTGACCACCATCTCCCCATTTCACACACCCTTTGAGCCCCTAGCAACCACCATTGTATTTTTCTGTTTCTAGGAGTTTGAATTTTTAAGATTCCAGATATAAGTGATATCATACAGTATTTGTCTTTCTCTTGTGTGACTTATTTCACTTAGCATATTGCCTTGAAGGTCCATTCATGTTGTTGCAAATGACAGAATTTGTTTCTTTCTCTTGCATGTAATATATACCATATCTTTATACATTCATCATAGGCAGACACTTAGTTTTTTTTCCATGTTTTGACTATAGTGAATAATACTGCAGTGAATATGGAACATAGAAGTCTCTTGGAGATCCTGATTTCATTTCCTTTAGATATATATCCAGAAGTGTGATTGCTGGATCATGGTAGTTCTGTTTTTAATCTTTTGAGGAACCTTCATACTATTTTCCATTCCCACCAACAGTGCACAAGGGTTCCCTTTTCTCCATATCCTTGACAACATTCATCTGGCCTTTTTTTTGGAGTGTGGAAGGGAGGGTGAGAGACAGAAACATTGATTGTTGCCTTCTTTATGACAGCCAGTCTAACAGATGCAAAGTAATATTGTGGTTTTGATTAGCATTTCCCTAATGAGTAGTGATGTTGAGCATGTCCTTGTTGGTCATTTGTATTTCTTCTTTGGAAAAATGTTTATTCAGCTCCTCTGCCCATTTTTTAATTGGATTGTTTTTTGCTATTGAGATGTATGAATTCCTTATATAGTTTGGATATTAACCCCTTATCAGATATATGATTTGCAGATATTTTATCTCATTTTGTAGATTGTTTTTTCATTTTGTTTATTTTCTTCTTCCACTATGCAGAAGCTTTTTGTTTGATGTAGTCCCACTTGTTTATTTTTACTGCTTCTGGTTTTGGTGTCATTTCCAAAAAATCATTGCTAAGACTGATATCCAGAAGCTTTTCTCTATGTTGTCTTCTAGGAGTTTTATGGCTTCAGGTCTTGTAGTAAAATCTTAAATCCATTGTGAGTTATTATCCAGTCTTCCCAATGACATTTATTAAAGAGGCTAGAGGCCTGTTGCACGAGTGGGATCTCTGTGGAAATCAAGCTCCAGCTCACACCCCCAGCCTCACAGCCCCAGCTCTCACGCACAGCCCCAAGGTGGCACCCCACCTTGGCCTGGCACCGCCTACTCACCTGCTCCACCATCCCATCTGCAGGGCGATCAGTCAGGGCCAGGCCCCCCTGGTCATCATCTGTGGGGCAATTGGCGGGGTGATAGGGCCCCCAGCTTGCACCTGCCTTGGCCTGGCACTGTCCGCTCACCTGCTCCACCATCCCGCAGCAGTTCCGCTCTCATCAGGGCCCATTGGGGGCTGCAGCACCTCCACTGCTGCCTGCTGCTAGCACTGTGTCACTAATGCCCACATGTACTGCACTGCCCTTTGGTGATCAGCATGTCTCATAGTGAGCGAGCAGTAGAACTCCAAGGCCAATGACTGGCGGAGGGGTCAATTTGCATATTAGCCTTTTATTATATAGGATTATCTTCTTTCCCCATTAAGTATCCTTTTTTAAAAAAATACTTTTTAAAATATATTTTACAGAGAGGAAGGGAGAGGGATAGAGATTTAGAAACATTGATGAGAGAGAAACATTGATCAGCTGGCTCCTGCACACTCTCTACTGGGGTGTGCCTGCAACCAAGGTACATGCCCTTGACCAGAAACGAACTTGGGACCCTTGAGTCTGCAAGCCGACACTCTGTCCACTGAGCCAAACCAGTTAGGGCCCATTAAGTATTCTTGGTTCCTTGTCAAATATTAGCTGACTATATATGCAAGGGTTTATTTCTGGCCTCTCAATTCTGTTCCATTGATGTATGTGTCTGTTAGTTTGCCAGTACCATACTGTTTTTATAACTATAGCTTTGAAGTATAGTTAGTGTCTCCTCTTAATACCTGGTTAAAGTGCATCATCATGTTCAGTTGACTGTTAGTTTGATTTGCTCAGCCATACACATATTATCCTCTTTACTAGACATGTCTGTAAGTCTATCTCTGAAGATTTTGGAAAAGGACAAATATTGAAAGGATTAATAAGTTCTATGGTACCCTTTTTCCTCCCCTGCTATCCTGGGTATGGGGATAAATAGTTGAGTTCTTGTTATTGTCTCATCCCCATTATACATTTGATTTTCCTCCTAATGCTCTGGCTAGAGGTAATTGTTTATTTTTCCTTTCCAGCAGTAATGCAAAAAAAAATTAAAATGTAAAATTTTCACCTAGCCGGCATGGCTTAGTGGTTGAGCACCATCCTATGAACCAGGGAGGTCATAGTTCAATTCCTGGTTAGGGCACATGGCCAGGTTGTGGGCTCAATCCCCCGAGTGGGGCATGCAGGAGACAGCTGATCAGTGATTCTCTCATCAATGTTTTTCTGTCTCTCCTCCTTCCTCTCTGAAATCTACAAAAATATATTAAAAACAACAACAAAGCCCTAGCCAGTTTGACTCAGCAGATAGAGCGTCAACCTGCAGACTGAAGGGTCCCAGGTTCAATTCTGGTCAGAGGCTCATGCCTAGGTTGCGTGCAGAAGGCAGTGATCAGTGATCCTCATCATTGACGTTTCTTTCTGTCCCTCTTCCTTTCTCTCTGAAATCTATAAAAACATTTTTTTAAAAAACCACAAAAATAGCATTTTCTATTTCAGTCTAATTAAGATTGTATTTTTGGAAATACATTTTGAAGTAAAAGATTCTTCGTTTCTTTTCACTTTAAAGGTAATAATTATTTTATCTATTTTTACTAGTATACATAAAAGCCTATTATAACAACAGATTTACTAGTATATCAGTAATTTAATGAAATTAAAGTAATGAAGATTATTTTAGATTACTTTTTGATCTTATATAAGTGAACCTAGTACCAAATCGGAACTTCACAAAGTGTTTTGAAGCACAGCAACCCAGTTTTTTATTACAATAAGTAGTTTATCCTCATTGTTCATTACATAGATTGTATATAGCAAAATAAAAAACTAGAGGTGAGTCCATTGTTTTAATTCAGCATTAACTGGTTTTTGATAAGTTATATTCAGTGTCCCAGTTAGAATTCTATTCTTCTCCATGTTTTTATTACATTTTCTATTTTTGCTTTCAACTTGCAGTGTTTCAGTAAGATGTTAAGAGATAAGCCAGAAATGTAGACTCTTACAGAAGCCTAGGAGATTTAGTTAATCTGACCTAGATGTTCTTTTGATGATTGAGACTTATATGTGAAAGCAGTTCTCAGTTTCAAAATGAAACATAGAAATACGTGTAGAAGTCAGCTGCCCTGCCAGTGACAGAGAGATTAATCAGCCACAAAAAGGAAGAGTTTTCTATAAAAGTTGTGCTGTTTGGATTGTTGGCATTTGGATCAGCAATAATATTAAAAATTGTAAGTGAATGTAGTGCTTGCATTTTGCCATGTTCGAAAGAGAATTGTCTAGTATTTTTCTACAGCTTTTTGCATGCAGTTGATGTTGGTTTCATTTTCAGCTAATGCATGTGAAGCAAAACAGATAACGTGAGAAAATCCATGGGTGGAAATTATGTGAAAACGTAAATATTGATGATACTTGAGAATATACTTAAAAATTAATTGATTCAACATTTATTTCTTATATTCCAAAATGTGGACACTTGCACAGGTAGCATGAGAACACTTACACAACTTCTGTACCAATTTTTCTGTCATTCTATCAAAGCTCTGAGTTGTTAGTTTCTGCTTCAGTTGTTAATTTAACATTATACAATACTAGAGGCCCAGTGCATGAAAATTCATGCACTGGAGGGGGGGGTCCCTCAGCCCGGCCTGCCCCCTCTCACAGTCCTGGAGCCCTCAGGGGCAGGAGGCAACCCAGCAATCGGGAAGGCGACACCCCATCACACCTCTGCTGCAGCCACTGCCGGCAGCGCAAGCCTTGGCGACCCTAGTTACCTGAGCCTCGGGCCAGCCCTGGGCGGCTGGGGTACTGAGGGCAGGTCTGGCCGCACTGCGTGCCTGCCACTCCCTCAGCGGGGCTGAAAGGATCGGAGCACTCCAGCAGGGCTGAGGGGACTGGGCACCGCCATCTTGTGGCTATGGGCATCGCCATCTTTGTGATGGCGTGACAGTAATTTGCATATTCCCTCTTCATTATATAGGATTATTTTAAGAAATAAAAATAGGATTTATAACTAAGAGATCAGACTGAGGGGGTACCTGGTTTGGTCACTCAAACTGAATGAAAATAGCAGTAAAGGTATCTCCTGTAGACTAGAGCAGCCAGGACTCTAGTGAGTGTGTAGTTTTATTATCATAATGCTGTGATTGAAGTGTAGTATTTAATGGTGAAGCCCTCTTACATAAGATGAAATTACTATAGTTATACTGACAAATCCTTGGAATTATATGTATAATGGTTTGGCTTTTATTACAGTATCCAGAATTGTAAAATAATTGCTTTGAAGCCAGAGTTATTAACTAAATATCAGTAATTTCTAATTGAGGATATAAGGATATAACATGACTCAATTATTGAAATAAACTAAGACTCTGAACTAATTGTAAATACTTCGCTTGACTTAAGTACTTAGCTATTTAGACATTTAGTTTTAGATCTAGATAAGCATTTGCGGTAGTCAGAAGACTTTTATCATTAAAATTTTACAAAGCATTTTTTAAAACTATTGGTTTATTATTGTGACAATTGTTAATAAGTCTATGTATCATTAGTAATTTTTGCTTCCTGCTCTGACCAGTTTGGCTCAGTGGAGAGAGTGTCGGCCTGCAGACTCAAGTGTTCCAGGTTCAGTTCAGGTCAAGGGCATGTACCTTGGCTGCAGGCACATCCCCAGTGGGGGGTGTGCAGGAGGCAGCTGATGGATATTCTTTCTCATCAATGTTTTGGACTCTCCATCCTTTTCCCTTTCTCTCTGTAAAAAATCAGTAATACATATATATATTTTTTAAAGTAATTTTTGCTTCCTGAATCTATTTGGATGGGGGGTGGGGGTGGGGAGAGAGAGAGAGGACACACATACTTTGAAGTTTAAGTTCATTATTTCAAGATTTCTTTTTGAATTAAAGAAAGCTTAACCATTTTAATAACTGAAGATTTATGGAATGAAAATTGATCTGTAAAATAGCATTTTGAAATAACCCAAATCTTACACACGTTAAATACTGGTTGTGTGTTATGCTCTATTCTAATCCTAAAGGTCTTTGATAATTATGGTTTTAAGTTGTAGGTTTCTTAAATGTATATGTTTGAGAAAGAGGCAGCAAATCCATTAAAGGAAAACTATTTGTCTTTGAAAAATTAACACTTAGCTGCAGCCTTACCTTACGTGCTATGTGATTCTTTTATTTTACAGACTCCAGGCATTAGAGCACGATCTGCCAGACTGCAGTGGTTTTGTGATAGATGTATTTCCAGTAATCAGGTTTGTGTTTAATTTTTGGTCTCAAGCACCTAAAACGGAGTAGGAAGCAAGTGTCCTGTATGTCTTATGAGCATTTGGGGATTTCAGGAGAGACAGTGTTATTAATGGAAGTAGTGTTATCTTGGTTGTTTTCCAAATAAGCTATGGCGTAATTCTTGTTTCCAAGGTGCTGTAGTTCCTAAAAATTCTGATTTGGGCCCTGAAGGTTTTAGCTTGCCTTATTTTATTTATTTTGAGCAGGCTAACTTTATTTCCTTGGCAATTAAAATCTGCTTTAATCCTTAATGACTAGAGGAGTCGCTTGCTGGGAGCCCAATGCAATTTCTGCTTTATTTCTCCTACTTCCCCTGCAGTTCAGAAATCTGTCCACATCTTGCCAAGTAAAAGCCACAGGGGAAGAGGAGTATAACATTTGTATGGAAGAGTATTCTTGAAAAAATAGAGTGTATACTCACTGAGTCCTTCACCCCAGATATCTTTGAAAATTCTCCAGATGCACCTTGTGGAGGTTCCCTCAACTAGATAATTGATCATGTTGTGTTGTTGACTCCAAGGAATCTTTGAACCCTTTCACATTTAAAAAGATATTGTATTAAATTGTGATAAAATACATGTAACATAAAGTTTCCCATTTTAGCCCTAACTGGTTTGGCTCAGTGGGTAGAGCGTTGGCCTGCAGACTGAAAGGTCCCAGGTTCGATTCCGGTCAAGGACATGTACCTTGGTTGTGGGCACATCCCCAGTAGGGCGTGTGCAGGAGGTAGCAGCTGATGAATGTTTCTCTCTCTCATCAATGTTTTTAACTATCTCTCTCCCTTCCTCTCTGTAAAAAATCAATAAAATATATATATTTTTTAAAATCTTCCCATTTTAATCATTTTAAGGTGTATAGGTTATTGGCATTAAGCACATTCACATCATTGTGCTCAGGCCTTTAATTTTGAAGTAAAGTTAATTTACCTTTTTTGGGTAAAGCTAGTTTCAAGGATTATTCAACTGAGATTTCTCAACTATAAAATATATATTTTATATAATCTAGATCCATCTCTTGTTCGTATTTTTAAGGTTGAAACTCTAGAAAAATTAGTGGAGCTGACACAGAAGCTATTTGAATGTGACAGAGACCAGCTGTACTACAATCTGCTAAAACTATACAGTAAGTAATCTGACTGGTCCTCATATTTTCATTGTGGAAACATTTATTCATTCTGTTGAATGCAGTAGACAGATGGGAAAGGGATTCTCCCACTTTGAGGATGCACCAGGGATTATCAAATGTGGAATCTTCAACAGAGGCTCAAAAAGAGGGCAGATTGAACTTTATCACAAAATGTTATATTTAATTGCTAATTTTTGATATTCTTACTGCAGTAATGAAAAGTGAGAAAAATCTTCATCAGAGTTGCAGAATTTAATAGGATTTTTGAGTAAGGACTTTTTTTTTTTCTTTTTACTTAAATCCTCCAGATCAGTGATTTTTCAACCTTTTTCATCTCATGGCACACATAAACTAATTACTAAAATTCTGCAGTGCTGAATTCTATAGTAAAGAATTTTATACTATATTTCTTGCCGAGCTGATGAAAAAAAATAGGTGTAATTTTGATTCATTCACACCAGACAGCTATTGTTGTGTTGGCTTTTATTTTTTTACTAGGGGCCCAGTGAACAAAAATTTGTGCACTTGGGAAGTCCCTCAGCCTGGCTTGTGTCCTCTTGCAGTCTGGGACCCCTTGGAGGATGTCCACCTGCTGGCATCCCTGGCCAGCCTGGGTGAGGGGCTGATGGCTGTTTGCAGGCTGGCCAAGCCCCCCAGTGTGGACCCTCACCCCATTGGGGTGTGGCCAGCCTGGGTGATGGGCTGAGGGCTGTTTTCAGGCTGCCCACAGTCCCTTCAGGTTTTGGGTCCCTACTGGGGTGCCTGGGAGCCTGGGTGAGGGGCTGAAGGGCGTTTTCAGGCTGCCCACAGTCCCTTCAGGGTTTGAGTCCCTACTGGGGTACCTGGCCAGCCTGGGTGCGGGGCTGAGGGCGTTTTCAGGCTGTCCACAGCTCCCATTGACCCAGCGTTCCAGCAAGGCTGGCTGGAATCAGGTTTCTAGGGGTTATTTATCTTCTATAATTGAAACACTTGCTTTAAGCTGAGGCCTAGGCAGGTATCGAAGCCTCCTGTTGGCTTCAGCTCCGTGGCTTCTATAATTGAAACAATGTTGCCTTAGTAGAGGCCCAGCGGGCCTAGGCAGGCAGTTTCCTCCATCGCTGGTGCAATGCAAGCCTTCTGTTTGCTTCAGCTCCATGGCTTCTATAATTGCAACTATGTTGCCTTGAGCAGAGTGAGGCCCAGCCGGCCTAGGCAGACAGTTTACTCCTGGTGCAACGGAAGCCTCTAGCTTGGTGACTGCCGACCTCCTTCTTGGCTGGGTTAATTTTCATATAGCCGCTCTGATTGGCTGGTGAGCGTAGCTTAGGTGTCCCAGAGAAACGGTCAATTTCAATATTACTCTTTTATTAGATTAGATTTGACAATCTAAGGGAAAAAAGATTAGTGCCCCTGACTAAATAGGCAGGTATTGTCTATTTTTTAAACCCTTGCAGCACACTGGTTGAAAATCATAGCTCCAGATATTATTAGTCACTTCTATAACTAGGTAACTGTTGACAGTGTTCATGAGTATAGATCTTTTTCCAGAATAATGCATATTGATGTACAAACTCATTGCTAATCAGTGGAACAGAATTGAGAGCCCTGAAATAAATCCATGCCAGTATAGTCTGTATTTCACAAAGGAGGCAAAAACATGCAATGGACTAAAGATTTATTTAATAAGTGGTATTGGGAAAATTAGACACTTGCAAAAAAAATTAAACTACACCACCTTTTTTCATTGCACACAAGAATAAACTCAAAATGGGTTAAAAGCTTAAATGTTAGACTTGAAACCATAAAATTCATGGAAGAAAACAGTAAAATCTCTGACATTTCTTGTAGCAATGTTTTTTTTCTGCTATATTTTCTTGGGCAAGGGAAACAAACAAAAAAAATAAACAAATGGGAGTACATCAAACTAAAGAGTTTTTACACAGCAAAGGAAACCATCAACAAATGAAAAGACAAATCACTGGATGTGAGAACATACTCACCAGTGATTCATCTGCTAAGAGGTAAATATCTGAAATCTATAAAGAGCTTATAAAACTCAACACCAAAAACCCAAACAATCCAATTAAAAAATGGGCAAAACACCCGAATAGACACTTCTCCAAAGAGGACATGCTCAGTGTCACTAATCATCAGAGAAATGTAAGTTAAAACCACAGTGAGATAGCACCTCACACCTGTCAGAATGGCTATGGTCAATAAATCAATAAACAACCAGTGTTGGCAAGGATGTGGAGAAAGGGAAACCCTGGCACTGTTGATGGGAATGCAAACTGGTGCAGCCATTGTGGACAGCATTATGGAGTTACCTTAAGAAATAAAAAATGGAACTGCTTCATGATCCAGTGATTCCTCTTCTGGAAATTTATCCAAAGGAACCCAAAACACTAATTTGAAAGAATATATGTTCTCTTATGTTCATTGCAGTGTTATTTACAATAGCCATGATCTAGAAACAGCTCAGTGTCCATCAGAAAATGAGAGGATGAAAAAAAACTGTGGTACATTTACACAATGGAATACTACTCTGCTAAAAGTAAAAAAGAAGAAAATTTCCCCCTTTGCAACAGCATGGATGGACCCAGAGAACATTATGCTAAAGGTGCAATAAGCCAGTCAGAAAAAGATAAGGACAATATGATTTCACTTGTGTGGAATTTAATGAATAAACTGAACTACCGAGCAAATAGAGACAGACTCAGAGAACAGGCAAATAGCTCAGGGGGAGGTGTGGAGGGATTGAGCAAAAAAGAAAAATAAGTCATGCACACGGACAACAGTATTGTGATTTCAGGGGCAGAGGGGACTGGGTGGAGAGGGTAAAGTGCATAGAGGGGATAAAAGATGGATTAAAAAAAATAAAACAAAGCTAAGTTTTGTAAAAAAAAAAAAAAAATTATCACATTACCGATACAGTTCCTAAGGCATTGGAAATCAAAGAGAAAATAAACAAATGGGACTACATCAAAATAAAAAGCTTCTGCACAGCAAAAGAAACCATCAACAAAACAAGAAAAAAGCCCCACTGCATGGGAGAACATATTTGCCAATGTTATCACCGATAAAGTTTTAATCTCCAACATTTATAGGGAACTCATACAACTTAACAAAAGGAAGATAAACAATCCAATCAAAAAATGGGCAAAGGACCTAAATAGACACTTTTCAAAAGCCAAGAGACATGAAAACATGCTCAAAATCCCTAATCATCTGAGAGATGCAAATCAAAACAACAATGAGGTACCATCTCACACCTGTAGAATGGCTAACATCAGCAAATCAACAAATGAAAGTGCTGGCAAGGATGCGGAGAAAAAGGAATCTTTGTGCACTGCTGGTGGGAATGCAGACTGGTGCAGCCACTAGGGAAGACAGTATGGAGTTTCCTCAAAAAGTTAAAAACAGAACTCCCATTTGACACAGTGATCCCACTTCTAGGAATATATCCCAAGAAACCAGAAACACCAATCAGAAAGGATATATGCATCCCTATGTTCATAGCAGCACAATTTACCATAACTAAGATTTGGAAACAGCCTAAGTGCCCATCAGCAGATGAATGGATTAGAAAACTGTGGTACATCTACACAATGGAATACTATGTTGCTGTAAGAAAAGAGAGAATTCTTACTATTTGCAGCAGCATGGATAGAACTGGAGAGCATTATGCTAAGTGAAATAAGCCAGTCAATGAAAGAAAAATACCACATGACCTTACTTATTTATGGACAATAAATACCATTATAAATTGATAAACATAAACAGATACGGAGGCAGAACAGCATTGAACAGACTGTCAACCTACAGCTGGAAGGCTGGGGAGGGTTGGGGGGGAGTTAAGAGATCAACTAAAAGACTTGTATGCATGCATATAAGCATAACCAATGGACATAAGACACTGGAGAGTAGGGCAGGAGGGGGGATGGTCAAGGGAAAAATTGGAGACCTATCTAACACGCATTGTAATACTTGAAGCAATAAAACAAAAAATAAAATAAGTTTTAAAAAAAAGATCAGCTGAAGGACTTGTATGCATACATATAAGCATAACCAATGGACACAAGACACTGGCGGGTAGGAGAGGTGGGGGAAGGTCAAGGGGGGAAAAAAGAGACGTACTATTTTTAATACTTTAAGCAATAAAACAAAATTTTAAAAAAATTATCACACACTGTCTTCGAAATTTTTCAAGTCAATCTAAGAGACAAAATTCTCCCTACTCAACTAAGTGAAAAAAGTTTGTTGATTAGTCACTTTTGAGGAAAATCATACAATTACAGACTTTCAATCATTTGAGATGCTCAACTGTGTACTATACCTTATACATCTACTCATTCTCTTTCCAAAGACTGAAGTACCGTCTCTGATTTTGATTTCAGCAGTGGGCAGTTTCTCAGTTACTTTAAAAAGACAAACTTTTTATCGACGTGATTTTTAAGATGTTTAATGTAGTCCAGGTTTTTTAAATTTTTTTTTAATTTTTGGTTTGGTTTTTAATAGGATTGCTATGGTTTAAAATTCAAAAGGTATACAGAAAAAAGTTTTTTTTTTACTTTGGTCCACAATCACCCTGTTCCTTTCCCCGGAGGCAATATTTGAAATACTGCTTCCTTCAACATCAAATAAGAAAAAGTCCTAAATATTTTCATGAATTCTACTTAATATGTTCTGTTCATTTCTATTTCATCAAATTTTATAGAAATAAACAGTGACTGGCAAAGAGCTGATGCTGCCTGGAATAAAATGCAAGAAGAAAATATTATTCCTCGTGAGAAGACATTAAGATTATTAGCAGAAATTCTTAGAAACAATAATCAGGAAGTTCCATTTGATGTACCTGAGGTAATTTTTTTTTAACTGTAAGCATAATGGATTTTCTTGTCAATATAACTTCAGGTCATAGATTAGTCCAGTTTTATACTGAAAAGATCACCATATTTGCTACTTTTTGTGTAACTGAATAATTTTGTTTTTAAGTTGTGGTATGAAGATGAAAAAGATTCCCTGAATACTCCAGCACCATCACTTGAAGTAATTAATTTACACAAAGATCTATTGAATGCCTGCCAAAGGAAGAAAAGCAAAGGTAAGCATGTACACTAGGGTGTTCCTTCTAATAGCAACATGGATCTCATCCCAACAAATCAGAGTGTTTATAGGATAGAGCTGGAACTGTAATTATATATATTAATTCTTATTTTTTTAGTTAATAACATTTTGGGGCATTTGGGAAAATTTAAATATTGACTGAGTTGTAGGTAATACTAAGGGATTGCTCTTGTTTTTTATTAGATATTATAATGACACTTATGATATATAGGAATATGTCTTAAATTTGGGAATATATAATAAAGTATTGACAGATGAAAAAAATCTAGATTTTTTTCATTTATTTTAAAATACTTAAGCTATAAAAAACAGCATAATTGGCAAAATGTTAATAATAATTACTATAGGTAGGTGACAGATGTCTTCATTACACTATTTTTTAGATTTTTCTGTACATTTTGAAATTTAAATAGATATACATTTTTTCAAAATTACACTTTGAAAATAGCATTATTGTGAAAAAATTTTTGTACATAAATTTTAATATATTTTTTTGCTTTTATTTATTTTTATTATTATTTTAAATATGTTTTTATTGACTTCAGAGAGGAAGGAAAAGAGATAGAAACATCAATGATGACAGTCATTGATTGGCTTGTCTCCTGCACGCCCCCCACTGGGGATGGAGCCCACAACCTGGGCATGTGCCCTTCAGTCCGCAGGCTGATGCTCCATCCACTGAGCCAAACCAGCCAGGGCTTTCTTGCTTTTACTTAAAAGCAAAAATTAACTACCCTGATCACATTGTGTGTTGAAGTAATTAAGCTGTACAGTAGTCTCCCTTCATGGGGGAGACCTCCAGTGGATGCCTGAAACAGCAATAGTACTGAACCCTTTATGTGCTATGTTTTTTCTATCCCACATAGCTATGATAAAGTTTAATTTATAAATAGGCAAGTAAGAGATTAACAACAATAACTAATAATAAAAAGAACAGTTACAACAATATATTGTAATAAAAGTTAAGTGAATGTCACATTATTAAATAAAATAAGGGATACTTGAACACAAACAAGCACTGCAAAATAAGACAGTTGATCTGATAACGGCCATGGCAACCTAGTGACTAATGGGTGGGTAGCAGTTACAGCATGGATACACTAGACAAAGGGATGATCCACATCCTGAGCAGGACAGTTCACAATTTCATCACACTACCCATAGCAATGTGCAGTTCTCCATTTAATATATTTGTGTAACAGTTGACCGAGAAACTTTGAATAAGGAGGGCCTACTGTATGTCATGGTTGGAGGCAGGTCATGAGCCCTGTTTCTTTATGTACTTCCCTGAAGGCATGCCTACTTCTACCATGACTACTTAAAAAGTTCTATGACCGAGTCCTCTGATGTAAGCTTGCTAACTTCATGCCAGCTATTTTTGCTCAGACTTTGTTGTACTCTCCCCCAGTGTCAAATATTACTATGTTTCTTTTAGTTTTGTTAATTTGTCTCCATAAAATGGTACCGTTATATTTAAGTCCTTCAGTTTTTGTGTGGATTTTCAAGTAAAGTTTATGATAATTCAACCAATATGTAGCATATTTTATTTTCACTTTTAATATTGACAGTTTTCAGTTCTGATCAGTAGAAAGAAATTAATTTAGAAATTTATAGAACCTCTTAATTTCTTGACTTACCTAGAAATTTTGTGACACTAACATAAAATGTATGAAATTTGCATAAGCTAAGCTCCTATGCTCTGTCAGTCATACATACAGAGAAGCTTTATTCTTTCTGAGTCAGTTTTCATAGCTGCATATTCAGTCTATTCATCCTTGAGTCTTTCTCAATGCAGCTCTTCAACCTAAATGTAAAATTAATTATTATCAATACTAGTGGAGTTTTGACTTAACTGAGATAAATGTAAGGTTAGTGGATAGTTTTTGGCTAAAGATTCCAAAACTCCTTCACATATTGCCTTTTTAAAAGTTTCTGTTTTATTGAAGTAAAAAAATTTAACCAATTAAATAAATGCAGAGTTTGTTATAAATGTAAATATTATAAACTACATCCCTATTCTAGTTTTAATATACATTTTACACTTACCTATTTGGTTTCATCCTATTAATTTTTTCAGAGCTTTTAGTCACTTTTTGTATATCTTGGATTTGAATGCTTAGCAAAATATGAATACCTTGAGAAGTGGATGCTTTCATTAGCACTTCATCAAATTTCTGATAGTTCAGTATACTTAAAGGGATAGTGTGACTCTCATGCCAGAAACAAACTGTG
Source organism: Murina feae (assembly GCA_004026665.1). Lineage (NCBI taxonomy): Eukaryota > Metazoa > Chordata > Mammalia > Chiroptera > Vespertilionidae > Murina > Murina feae. Next base: position 46,199 of record PVJC01005146.1, on the reverse strand, counting down.
GTCAATGAGTTTGGCATATTACAATGATGCTTTTTTTTTTAACTACTGAAAAATAAACACAGCCATAGTAATTTGTGCGAAGACTTCAATTTCTAGAAAATAACTAGTAAGATGTCTAGATTATTTTATTGATCTTAAATATTCAAATCATACATATTATTTTCATTCAGCAAATTAGTGAACTATTGTATATGCTTGTTGGAAAGTCAACACTATTTGTATTACATCCTAACTTCTTAGCTCCCTTAAAAGGGAAATATATGCATTATATACTGAGTGATAGTCATTTATATCTTTTTAGTTAAGATACAAATATTAATGTCATACCTTTGCTCTCTTGTTTTCTCTGATTTAACTTGAAAGGATAACAACTAAGTTTTTGGTATGTCATTTCAGTATAATAGAGGGGCTAATGCAAAATTCCCTAATCATAAATACTAGCCTGGTTTCTGCTTATTTAGGAAACACTGAAATAGCTCAGAATGTTCTTGTGAGCATTAATGTCAAGTTCATTCCTGGTTGTATGTTCTAGTATATCCAGAGAAGGTTGTACCTAACAGTTCAGTTATGCCAATCTTTACTGTGATTTGTTTATACATACCGGAGAGTGGATTGTAGTTTCAGTTGGATGTTTAGCCAGGCAATTTTATTTCAGAAAAGTAAGTGACTGAAAAGTGTAGATACTTCTCTTTTGGTAACATCTTTTCATTCACTGACAGTTATTGTGAACAAGTGAAATAAAACTGTTAATCAGTCAAACAAATGTTGCTTAGTTTACTTGTTAGATATCTGTATATTTGAAAATTGTATGTTTTTGTGTAAGTTCTGTCGCAGCCAAATAATTTGATCTCCTAATTTTAGAATTATAGGCTATATTCACTTTAATGCTATTGTGTGGAAGTGTTAACCATTGTAACCACCCACTTATAGATTAAAGATTGCTTTAAAATGAATCTTTGGCTCCCCTCAATCTAAATTATACCTCTGCTTTATTTGGACTTTAAGGCACATTTTGCAGTTTACTTCAAACGGGTATCTTTTGACAAATTCAGAAGAGCTATTTCTAATTTTAATGGCATGAAAATAATTCATTGACTTTTGAAAGCGAATATGAAAAATAACTTTAAAAGGAGGTCCTCTCAGGTATCATCCATTTGGATTAGGTAGTAGTTTTCCAAATTCACTTTGTCTTTTAACGATTAGAAGAGAGACAGCGTCTGTTTGCGTGAGCAGTATATATGTCTCTGTAAAGTTGGTAAAATTTAAAAGAAACAAATATATGGGTTTATGGCTATGTTTTTGTTTTTCTTCCCCCTCCTCTTTGCCACTTCAGAATGATGTTCTCTCATTTTTGTTGTTTTACTTTCTTCATAGATGCATATAATATTTTCCTGAAAGCACAAAATCAAGATCTTGTGTTTGACAGTGAAACGTACAACAATCTTATAAAATTACTGTTGATAAAGGATAGCTTTACACAGGCAATGGAAGTGAAAAATTTGTAAGTATTAGTGCATTTATTACACCTCTTACTTTAAAAAATACCATCTGTTATTAAGGATTTTTCTAATGATGTAGCGGTTTCTCAACTACCCACAAAAATCATATGAAGTGGTTTTCTAATTTTATGGGTTTTTTAAACCTATAAATTATGCAACCTTTTCTGGCCCTATGTAGTGCAATATCTTTTATTTACATTGTATAACCTCGTAACTCATTTATGGTCCTACATACCGAAAAGTAATTTATATCATGTTCTATTTCTTGTTCAGCAGCTAGATCCACGCACCATTTGTGGTAGGAGCAGCCTGGCATAACGGGGTTTGTGTCTTACTTGAAAGCTCTATGGCCTTTGAAAAACTACCTCCCAATCTGAGCCTCAGTTTTTCTCCTATGATAAGTGCATAATAATCACATTAAAGATTTCTGCTAGATATTGAAAGAGATTAGTGAAGTAGAGAAAATATAGGTGCTTAATGCATCTTAAATACATTTTCCCCCCTTCTGTTGTGCTTTTGTATGATTTTTATTTGTTTTTAATCTGTTCGGTGGGGTCTGTTAGTTTAGTCTGTTTAGTGCTTTTGTCTCTCTGGCTAGTTCCTTAGATAAAAATACTCAGTCGCTAAAGTAAATTACCTGTTTTAAGAATACTTACTGTATCCTCAGTTAGTGACCTGGAAAACTTGACAGTGAACAACATCCTGTCATCTGTACCCATTGAAGTCATCAAGAGGCTATAGGTTTTTTCCTAAAATTACTTTTCTCAGGAAATTATTATCTACAGTCTCTCCCGACACTACCCATTATAAACAATGGCATTCTGAAGCAACAGTTATTTAGGAGGAAGGGGAAGTGGGAAAAATAGAGGAGCATTTGTATTTAGAGTTGGGTATGAAAAATGGGTGGATAAAAGCAAAGAAGGAAAACTTAAAAACTTTTAATCCTGATGTTGGTTTAAAAGACCTCTAAAATACTTTCCAAAAGCACAGATTATAATTTTTTATTTTAACTGTACTTGTTCTAGAACAGCGAACCTCAGATTCTGATAGCATAAAAAGATTCTCTCCAGGCAGAGGCTCTAATTCAGCTGATAAGCAGTCTGCATTTTACTGAACACCCAACGATTCAAGACTCATGTCTTAAACGTTTTGATCACATACCATTAATAGTGAATTGTACTAATGTCTCACATGTGAGTATATCATAAAATATAAAGGAATAAAGGATAAGTTTTAAATAGAAAGGTTTCAGCATTTTCTTGCCTCACCTAAGCATTCACATTGTGTGCATGCTTTTAGTGAAGACCATTTTCAGGAGTAGTTTTTCAAACGAGTTTTAACCTGTTAGTGGGCCATAGAGTATATTTAGTGGGATAGAACCAACATTTTAAAAAATGAAATAGAATATAAAATATCAAAGCACTTTATGTACTAAAAATATTTTATGAAAGTTTATGTTAATTATATGTGCATTTACATATCTGTGCACTGGTAAGTGTTGTATAAACTTGATCAAACAAGTATGCAAGCTGCTAACCAAGAAGATGGCTATAAGCACAAGCCCTTCTGTTTCCTCTTATGTCACCAACCTGTAAAATGTAAGTTTATCTTTTTTCCTTCCCTCCCTCTCTAGATCTTTTGAAGCCTTTCTGTACTCTTGTGGTCACTATTATCTTTGTATTATGCAGTATTCCTTTATTACACAGCCACCTTCCTTGTGTAGCTGTGTGGGCCTAAGAGAATCCTAGGTGCAAAGCCTTAGAATGCCCAGGGGCACCTGATCTGAGGATTGGATGCACATCCTTTCCTTGGACCAATAAAATATTTTATTTGACTATGAAGATTTGTAATGTGGGTTAGGTCTACATTGAAAATAATTCTGGACTGGAAATTCAGAAGTGGAAGTTGTAGTTTCAATTCTCTAACTAATTATGCTACTAAAGGATTGTCACCTAACTTCTGGATTCATTTCCTGGTTTATTGACAACATGAGGCCCTTCTAGCTCTGTATCCAAGATTAGAGTAAAAAGAATTGCTGCTTTGTTTTATAGGCATCTTTATTACAATATGGTGTAACCAAGTGAGCCACATAGCAAGAAGCGGTATCCCTTGCTCTTTTTCTGGTACTGTTGCTCTCAGTTAATAGCAGTCCAATAGCAGTCTGTTGCTATAATGACCTACACAATGCCACTTGTTCAGTCTTTCCTATGAACTAATAAAAAGTGCAGCTCTGTCGTTGCTATACTTTTGCTGTCACTAATGTGTTGTAGATTCAGTTGACATCTAATGAGATTTTTTCAGTTTTATCCACAAGGTCATTTAATCTTCCCAACTAGCGATAGAACTTGAAAGTATCAGCAATAGCTGCCTTTAAAACTTTTAAAGGAAAATTTTTTTTCACTTTTAGTTAGAATTATAACTTTTCTTTTATGTTTCAACATAAAACTTTAGATATAGTGAACTGTTTCAAGGGAGTGGAACTGCATATTCAGAGAACGGTAAGGGATATAAATTATTGTTTTAATGTCTGATGGCCCTGGATGGATTACTCTGGTGGTTAGAGCGTCATTCTGATACGCCAAGATTGTAGGTTCAGTCCGGGTCAGGAGACATACAGGAATCTACCAATGAATGCATAATGAATGGAACAAGTCAGTGTCTGTCTGACTGTCTCTCTCAAATCAGTAAATAAAAAATTAATAAAAAATAAAATATCTGATAACATTAAACTGTATTCTTAGGAAATTCTTAGCAATTCCACTACCGTATTTTCCGGCGTATAAGATGACTTTTTAACCCGGGAAAATCTTCTCAAAAGTCGAGACAAAACTGCTGAAATGGTAGATAGAAATGGTAGAGGGAGAAAGTAGAGGAGGTAGTTGGGTCACTTCTCTCACTAACCTTCTCGTTATTTGAGAAGATTTTTGAGATTTTCCTGGATTAAAAAGTCATCTTATACGCCGGAAAATACGGTACTTTATCTTTCAAGAATAGCACTTTGTTTTCTCTTGTTCCTACCAGCTTCTTAATTCATTCTATCTAGAAATAGTGTTAAATAATTCACTGATGGTTTTGACTGGATTGGCCATTTGTTGTTATCCAAACTGAGGTAAATTATAATCACCAGCTAATGTTCTGTGTGTGTTATATAAGTATAATCCATAGACCTTGTTGTTACTCTGAAATCTCTTAAGATGATACGCTCCCTACAATACTCTCATCTTTGGTTAAGACAATAATTTTTGCAGTTGATTTTAAATTAAAAGATCTATGTCCTTTATCCTTTGTAGTTACTTCCTTTGGCAGTTTTAAAAATGGAAACATCTAGAATTCTATGTTCAACCCATTAGCCACTATAGCAATATGTGCTTGTTTAAATGTAAGTTAATTAAAATTAAATATAATTATTTCCATTCCTCTATCACATTTACCCACATGTGGCTAGTTGCTGCCCTGTTGGACAACACAGATAAAAAACAATCCTATCATCATAGGAAGTTTGATTTGACAGCCCAGGACTAGGTGGTTTTCCAAAAGGAAAGATCAAAACTATGGAACAGAAGTAAACTTCTTTTATTATATGAATGAGTCCAATTCAAAGATCTCTGCCAGTGACTTTTTGTAGTTTTTTTTTCCTTTTGTGAGTTTGGAATATACTTTGGATATGATTGATTGCTTCTACACATGTAAAATATAAGTGTTTGGTATATGCTGGAACTGAACAGAGTTTTTGTCTTCCTATTTATCTCACTTTAATATTTGTATTGAACCAGGTAGCTTCACAAGGTGGGAAAGAAAATGTTCTGTATTTTGAGATTTTCAAAAGGTTTATAATTCATACTTGATGTCCGTTAAAAGAGAACTTCTGTTACCTCATGATTTTAATAAATTTTAGGTAGCATTTTCAAGTAAGTATGATATAATAAATGTAATAATGTTGGCATAAGAAGTGAGCTTAATTTTAATAGCGTCTACTCTTTATTTAATCAAGCTAAAGATTGAGAGAGTAAATCCTTTATTTTAGGCAGTTTATAGGCTCCTGCAGGAGTCGTTGACTTAAGAGCTTTGGCAGATGGTACAAAGGAAAAGCGTTAAACTGAGCAGCGGGTGCTTTGGTGGGATTAAGAGGATCGGTTGGGGGATAAGAAAATCCTGCATTTGGGGGACAGGGGGGCTACAGGGGTGAACCTAGTGGCTGGAAGTGACAGGATGGGCACATCACTGCGTTCTCTTTGGAGGATTTTCTGGGAATTGATGAGAACAATTTAACAGTGGCCCTGCTGTTCTCGAAATCTGCCCACATCGGCAGGCTGAGGTTATTGGCAGCAAGATCATCACTGAGCTTGATAAGGCAAATGACAGCAATTGCTTTTGCTCTTTCTGACCTGTGGAGGTTTCCTAATTGGGCACTGAGCCCTGGGGATGCTGAAATTTCATCACAGGAGATGTACAGACAGTGTAGCAAACAGAAATCCTCTCTGACTAGGGTTTGTTTGTTTTTTAAATCCTCTAGGTTTTAGTCATAAGTAAAGCAATTTTTTACTCGTGGGTTTTAAAAAGTTGAGGGGTTTTTGTTTTAAATTTTTAAGCCCAGGACAAGATTTTTGTGTGAAATTTTAAATTTTAATGTAATAATGGTTTTAGTTCTACAGTATGTTCACCTTTAAAAACTGTATGATGACAGCAATTTAAAAATTAATCAACCAAGTGATATGAGGTTAGTTAGTAATATGCTTTAGTTTATGTTTAAAATATACAGTGCTGAAAATAAGTGTTCATTTTTGTTGCCGAAAGAATAGTTTTACATTTTATAATTATGGTGAATGTAGAAAAAAGAGGAAAAGGGATCCAGCTTAGGATACAGCAGAACAATGCAGGGCATGCAGTTATTTTAGTCATCTAATATGTCAGCATTCAAGAATCTGAACCGATTGTTTAAAAAAAATCTTGTACTTTGTTTCTTTTGTTGCTCATTTCCAACTTTGTCATCTGTCAGAATGCAAAAAAAAATTATCCTTCTATAACCATTGACAGGATAGCACAAAAGCTGTCTCCAGGTCGATATTTTGCAGCAATATTTTTAACATACGAACAGTAGTTTTTATAATTTCACCTTGGTGCTCAACCATTTATTATCGTATCAGAAGCATGTCAGTAATTCCTTTCTAAATGTCTGCTTCTTTTAGCGCTGAGACCCACATCAAGGGCTTCACACTGAACGATGCTGCCAACAGCCTCCTCATCATAACGCAAGTTAGGCGGGATTATTTGAAAGGTATGTCACAATGCTTGACCTTTACGTCACATTAATGCCTCTGCAGATTTTTCTTGTAACGCCCTTCGAATACTTGGATAAAGGAGTCCATTTAGCAAATTACCTGCTTATCAAGAGCCTTTTGTGGTAGCTGAGAGACGTAAATTACTGTACATGCATTTATAATACAGCTTGAATATGAATGTACTTGTCATTTGACCACTTAGTCCAGTTTCCATTCCATTTAACACAAGATGGGTTTTCTTAAGATGAATCATAGCTCTTCAGACATGCAAAATTTGTGTTCCAGAATGAGAGAAAGTACAGGCTTTCAAGTGCGTTAAAATTCACAGCACAAGTCACTTTGCTTTAGAAATTAACATACTTTACTTTAGAGCATCTGAAACAATTCCCAGCAGTTGTTTCTTGCATATTGTGTTAGTTGTGTGTGAGATAGCAAATGAGTTAAATTGAGTGTTAAATGTGTGGGATTGTGCACCAAATGATTATAATATTGATTTTTAAAACTTAATCTAATACTTTTTTAATAGTTCATAATACCATCAGTAATAAAATGTGTTTGTTTGGAGTTTGGAATTTAGAATTTTTAAATAAATATTAAGAGGATAATACCAGAAAGATGTAGAGATGACTTTGGGGAGGATTGGGATAGGGACCGCTTGTGTGGTAGAAGCAGTTTCTGTGTTTGCTGAAGAATGGGTTTGGATCTGCAGGTCTTATGAATGAGCTCCCCGGGGGGAAATGATGAATCTTAAATTTAGGTAAGCATCTTTTCATGGTTAGGTTTACATTTGAATTGTAGTCAGTATAGTAACACCATAGTTTTGCCAGTATGACAAAACCCACTTAGGAAATCTTTAAAGAAGGTTGAAAAAAGCTTTTACCTATTCAATATGTTACCTATTTCTTCCCCAGTCTGTAATAATGATGTTATTCCTCACTTGTGTGTTTATTAAATAATGTCATATCCCTCAGAGAAAGTTGCTCTCTGATTGTGTAGCGTTAATGTTGTCTGTAATACCTAAATGTGCTGATCTTTAGATGTCTTCCTAATTGATTAGGACGGACTGTGTAAGTGATGATTTCTCCCTTTGCAAAATTTTCACCTCAGCATTCCACAGGCAGGGCCAGCCTACACAGTCTTTCTGGACAACCTTAAGTCATAATTGAATGTTGTAAGGCTTGTTTTTAATATTTTAAAAGCTTTCATTTTCAAAAAAGTCTTTTTGTTAAATTGGTATTTTAGTGTGTATGTGTGTATATATGTGTATGTGTGTGTGTATAGGCATGTGTGTGTGTGTGTGTGTGTGTGTGTGTGTGTGTGTGTGTGTGTGTGTATATATATATATATATAGGCATGAAGATAAAAATAAAACACCTTTTTAATTTCAAGGGATTAATTTTTTGAGCTGAACCTGCACTGAATTTAACTTGACTACTACCTCCTACTTATATGTTAGATACCCTGGAGAAACCATAAGAAACTTTGACATGTAATTTTCACATCTCAGCTATTCAGTTGAACTGGAAGTTGGCTGAGAGCAGGAGCTATGAGCCACCTCCTGTGCCTCACCACAGACTTACCTATTGTTAAAATGATTATGAGCGAGGATGGGAATGGTGTTGGCACTGCCCCCATGTCTTTATTTTGCTCTATGTCTGAGCTCCCAAATTTTAATATCCTCTTCTCTTTTTCAGATTTCTTTTTCTCTCTCTCATTTGAAATAGGATGAAAAATAAAGCCAAATAGATGTTAATCTAATTTTATAAGCGAATACTGCTTTGGAATATTAATAGCTGATACATGTTACCTTTGCAATATAATCAATATGACTAATAAAGTAGGTGATAGTGAAAAGGATCAGGTGTAGATAGGTACCGGTTTTTATTGTCTCTTAAGTCGTAAACTGTAGAGAAGGCAGGTCCTGGGAATATGATTTAGGTTCTCAGGTCCCGTACTCCTTTTGGGTAAATAGGATGTGATCTCTTCTCCTCGACCCTCTACTGTCATGCACATGTGCACTCATTGCTGCAGGCTGTGAGGTGGTTAGGTTTGGGTTAGTGTCTAGCAGTGTGGCCTTGAGCAAATTATTTAAACTCTTTGCCTCTGTTTCTCACCTGTAAAATTAGTACTTGGGTAGTTGTGAGTGTAGTTATTTACTACTGTGCCTGGCATGTAGTAAAAACACAACAAATGTAGTTAAAGCTCAATAAATACTAGTTACTATCATTATTATCTTATTTTTGTTATTATTTTAATTCACTGGTGGAAAAATCCTCCTTAGCTGACAATATTCTTAGTTAATAAGAGTATCCTGAAATTATCTGTGTATGAGCACCAGTTAAAAAGATGTTATCAAGCTTATTTTCTATTACTTACATTAATAACATTTTTTGTTTCCTATATATACCTATTTATAAAATTTTATTGAATATGCCTTTTAAACTACCTGTTTCCTCTTTTCCCCTCTTGAGAATCACTGAGATTTGGATTAATTATAAATTGTTTATTTGGTAATAAATAACGAATTCATCATCTTTTCACTATATCACTTTTAATAGGCTTTAATTATTACCCTTTCCCCATTCTTCTGTAAAAGAAAGGCTCTCCTTATTTGGAAAGCTGCTTTGAGAGTCTTAGTTCTGTCTAGGTTACATTGATTTAATTGCTGTAAGCTGTGAAGGTTTTTTTTGGTAGTAGTGTTCATTGTTATGCTAAGTATTATATTTTCCCTCAATCCACCACTTTATTTAATATAATGATTTCACTACACTTGCGCGAGTCAGTAAATCAGAAGGATGTTCCAAATTTATCCATAATCAGGTACTTGTAAGTATGATACTTAAGAAAAAAAACTCCTGTGGCTAGATCTATGGGAATCTGGTGAGTTTTATTTTCTTAGAAAAATGAGTGCAAGAAGCTCTACCTACAAGATACTATTCAGTAGTGTAAAATAAGTTTGCTAGTGTGAAAGTTGAATTTTTCAGTTTGTCTGCTTTTGCATGATCGATCCTGTTTGGACTAGAAAAAGGTATTGTTTTCAAGAAAGAATCTTGGGAATATTAGAAGATTTGATAATCATCTAATATTTGAGCATAATAAAGTCCAGGAAAGTATAAATATAGTAGAAATTACATATTTTTGGAAACTTTAGTTATTAAAATTCTTATTTATATTCTTCTGAACTTGTCAACTTCCTTGAAATTAGTCACTAAATGTTTTTCCCAGAATGGTACCCACATTCTTTCAATATCATTTGCATTTTCTGTGACTTAAAGCAGACATTTCTCCAGTCTCTATAGGTAGCCAAATAAATTGGCATTTTTTAGGTTTTTTTATAAAGTGTTAACATTTTCTGTAATCTAGGATAAATTGTTCATAGCTTTTTGTCTATAGCCATTTGGTGTTTGTATTTAAAAGCTGGTTTTCAAAGTGCGTTAAAGTCGTTTTGGTTAATATAAGAAAAACTCTGTCACCTGCTCTTCTGTTGTAGAGGCTCTAACATTGCTAAAGATGGCCCTGGATCAGGGACAGACACCTTCAAGGGTAGCAGTGACCCGCCTGATTCAGGCGTGTGCGTTGAAGGGTGATTTAGAAAGCATACAAGCAATTCAGAAGATGGTAAATGGACTCGAAGAGTTGATTGGACTTTCAAAAATGGTTTTCATCAATAATACTGCTTTGGCACAAATAAAGAAGTGAGTATTTTCAAGCTTTCTTTTTCTCCATCAGATGCTGGGGGAAGCTTTACCTCTAATACTACCTTTTAAAACTTTTTAAAGCTATTAGCAGCCGTGTCAACTAAAGAGGAAATATCGACACCAGTTGCTGCGATTCTCTAACTGTTTGGGAATACTTTATACTAGAAGCCCGGTGCATGCATTTGTGCATGGGTGGGGTTCCTCAGCCTGGCTGGCCATCGGAGCCGGGCAGTCTCTCCCAGGAGGTTGGCCGGCCATGGGAGGTTGGCTGTGGGAACACACTGACCACCATTGGGCAGCTCCTGCATTGAGCATCTGCCCCCGGTGGTCAGTGTGCATCATAGTGACCAATCAACCGGTCATTCAACCATAACGGTCGCTTAGGCTTTTTTAATATATATATATATAAATAATATATATATTATGAAATGTGTGTTAGCTTTAAATTAAATCAGAATAAAGAACATTTATCAAATTTGTAAGATTTGTTTCACGGTTGCTAGTGTTCTCATTCATATAGGCCAGGCCCTTGTGGAAACACGTTGTTACAGAAGTGAGCAACGAATTCATTGATTGCCAGGAACACTGAGGCTGGCAGTCTACTAGAACATTGTGAAACAGAGGGCCTAGCTAGCTTGTTAGAAGTAGGAGTTTCTCTTTCCCACCCTCCTAGCATCCTCCCTGTCATTACAGCTCCACCAAAAGGGAGTGATGTACAGGTGATTCTCTTACCACCAGCTCTAGATTCCTTGTGAGAATCACCACTGTAGAAAGAAGTAACTTGATTTTTTTTTTCTAAATATATATTTTATTGATTTTTTTTTACAGAGAGGAAGGGAAAGGGATAGAGAGTTAGAAACATCAATGAGAGAGAAACATCGATCAGCTGCCTCCTGCACACCCCCTACTGGGGATGTGCCCACAACCAAGGTACCATGCCCTTGACCGGAATTGAACCTGGGACCCTTGAGTCTACAGGCCGACACTCTATCCACTGAGCCAAACCGGTTAGGGTAGTAACTTGATTTTTATTAACTTTCTCAAGTTCAAAATTCATGAGGATAATTGTGGAATTGACCTCTTCAGGCCTTGAGAAAAAATGTTCTTTAGTAGTTAATCTTACATATATTTAATGGGTTATGATTCTAAAATGTAATGTTTGGGGTTTTTTTGTTTGTTTCTATATCTTTGGGCAGAGAAGTTGTGTTTTGTTTTCCCTTTTAAAACTATTTCCCCAATAGAACTTTAAACTTTCTCTTTAATGAGAAAATGTGATTATGTTAAGTTCAAGGATGAATTTTTAAATGGTACCATATAAACACAGTTTTATATGATGTGTGGAGAATATGTTTTTATTTACTAGTGAATAATTTTTCTAACTAAGACCTGTAAGAAAAAAAATTGCTGTAATGGGTGTTCATTTTTAGTTAGAGAATTCTTATGTTTTAGGTAATAAATATAACATAAAATTATTTGGAGTGTCATAACTATAAAGTAGCAATTAAAGAATACCTACCCAAAAAGTTATAAAGATAATTTTTTTACTGTAACTTGTTAAATAAGGCTATGTAATTAAATCTTTAATGTAAAGTGTGAAGATACTTTTTTTCTGATAATTTTAGTATAAATTGAATATTTTTCAAATGTTCTATAATACCTGACAGAAAGTGGTGACTATGGGTTGAGAGATTTGAAAGTACACCTTTTAAAGACATCATCAGCATCTTTAAGAATCCTGAGATGGTGCATACTAACCTTACTTTATGCAGGTAGTGACCATGTAGATAATACAGCCAAAGTTGTAGCACTTACACAGCTTTTATTTTATATCCAAAGAGCTACAAAATCAAATTAAATACTTAAGATATTTTTAAAGTTATAATGCTTGTATAAAAAGTAGTTTGATTTTGCCTCTAGAACAGTGTTTTCATATAAGCAACTACAACTTTCTTTTACAGCAATAACATAGATGGTGCAATAGAAAACATTGAAAATATGCTTACTTCAGGGAATCAAACCATGGAAACCCAGTACTTTGGCTTGGCATACTTATTCAGAAAAGTAATAGAGGAGCAGTTGGATCCAGCACTTGAAAAGAGTAAGTTAGCTGTTTTTTGCTTTAAAAAAAAAAAAAAAAAGAATAAAAAATAAGCACACACACACACACACACACACACACACAGAACAGAGCCACGTTTCCTCTCAAGTGAGGCTGGACCAGATTCCTTTGGTGGATGGTTTGAATGAAAGGTTTTTCTTCCCTGTCATTATTTTCAGTAAGCATCATGGCAGAGAGATTGGCCAACCAGTTTGCAGTATACAAGCCTGTCACCGACCTTTTCCTTCAGCTTGTGGATTCGGGCAAGATGGATGATGCCAGAGCTCTCCTACAGGTAACGGCCCACCACACATGGAGCAGTGGGGCTGATGGCGCGGGAGAAGTAAATTGAGAAATTAACCTGACATTAGTGTGTGGTAGAATATTAGGATGGAATTGTGGTGCTGCTAGCACATTTAAGTTAACTGTGAGTCAAGGTTGCATGATAAGGACTGGATTGTGAATTGTAGGATGCTGTGCCAAATCAGATTGGAAATGTCCTTAGATTTTAGGGGGGAGGGGGCAGAGAGAAGACTTGTTTGGATAGAATGATTTAAAGACAAATGTTTCTCTACAGATAGGTAACAATTCCTTTGATTTCCTGCTTTAATTTTTCTAATGCTCTAAATACTGTGCATCACCATGGCAACACAGTTTGCAAACAAAAAGTAGGAAGTATTTGCTTTTCAAGTACCGCTTCTCACTTGAACACTCATTTTCATGACTTACTCGAGGTTTATTAAGAGTTGAATTTGCTTTCTATTCACTTGTGTGTTGCAGACACATTAAACAACAAACGCAGGTCTCTGTGGCCCACGCTCTCAGTTAAATTAGCAATCCTCAGGGAAGGGGACAACTGCATTCCTGCCATTTTAGCAGCACTAACTATAAATCTGCTCCAAGTGGGAACGGTGGGTGATCGAAGCTGCCACTGGCAACGTACACAAACAGGCACCACTGCGGAGCCCCTTCCCAGCAGGCGGCAGTCAAACAGTCACCGCGATCCTGCCAACAGTGGTGTTTGTGTAGACTCCCTGTGTCAAATAGAGGTCTGGGGCCGATTTCTGATAGTAAATAATATTATATTCACTTACATTTTTAAGCAGTAGAGAAGGATGATAGAACTACCCATTTACCTGAGCTCTAGTTTTAGTCCTTAAAGTTCATCTAGTTAGAGAGTAGAATCCAAGCCATTTTTAAGAGATATGCCTGAGAAATATGTCTGTGTTAACAGTTTTGTAAAAAGTATAAATTGGCACTGCCTCTAAGGCTTTTGTACTTCTTTTTCTGGCCAGAGAGAAATTCCAGTTAATTGAAAATTCTATTGCTCGGTTTTGTTTCTTCACCTTCAAAAAAAGAAAAGGAAGTTTATTATAGGGATTTCAGGAATTTTTTAATCTTCCTGCCTTTAGTATTTCAGGTTCTCTCATGAAAGAAATAAACTCAAACGCTTTATCTTTGTGTGTACATTTCTCAGTGTACCTACTAGGGTATTTGCAGATCTAATTATACATGTGATAGTATTTGTTCAGTTTTAACACATTATTTTGATGGTTCTTTAGAAGGGTGGCGCTTGTTATTTCCTCTACCAGCTTGTTCTGAGCCTGAATCTTTCAAGGCTCTTAGCACGCCTGACAGCACCCGGGGTGGGAGCCTGCTGCCCTCGGAGCTGTGTTCAGCCACAGTGGCCTGCCTAGGGTGACCGCTGAGTGTTATGCAACAGCAAGCAGTCTTTTCGCTTTCATCCCTTCAGTGTACTGAGGATAAAGCCTTTATCCATCCTGTACTTGCTTGTCAAACAGTAAAAGATGATTCTTACTGTGCCGAAGAATACTTTTCCCACAGATGTCGAAAACATCAGTTTATAATGTAAATGTTCGGTGTGTCCCCAAAAGTTCTTTTTATACTATTCATTTTAGTATTGACAATGTTTTAAAGCTTTGAAAGAGGAATGAGCTTTTAGAAACTTAAGGAATGACATCTAAGAAGAGTGTAAACTAAAATATTGTCTTGCCATATTTGATTTTATTGTTGCATCTAAGATTGGGTAGACACTTGATTTATCTGGTCTGTCATATAAACTTTTTTTTTTTAGTTTAACTTTTGTCTCTTTCTCAAGCACTGGCTGTCGCAATGAAAGCCTTTTATAAAATAGAGAGATTGAAATCAGTCCTTTTGTATGCATAAGTGTAGGTAATTATACTTTAAAGAGAACTTGCTTTGTACATTTTAATTTTTATAAAGAAACGAGCAGTTATCTCCCTGACACCTTATTAAATGTATAATTAACCTTATGATCCCAAGCTCACTTGTGAATGCTTGGCAGTATAATTGGAGAGGAGTAGTGTTTCTTTTTTTCCTCTTTCTTTGCAGTCCTAAACCTTATTCTGTGGTTGTTGAAGCACTAGTTTAATTTTTCCCTTGTCTTTTTAAACAAACTTTTATACTTGCAGTGCCAAAGGTAGCATTCACAAAAGCTTGACGTAGTTCTTTTTTCTTGCCTTAAAAATATTGGTCGACCACTAGGCCCTCTTATTAGTAATGATACTTTACTGTATTATTGTGAACTTTCTTAATTGGAAATAATTGCCTTGGTCTGCTTGTTTATCAGAAACCTTCACTCACTGAGTAATGTTTCAATTTTTAGAGATGTGGTGCAATTGCTGAACAAACCCCAATTTTCGTGGTGTTCTTTATGAGGAGTTCTCAGAAGCCTGGAAAGGTATTATGCTTAATTTGCTGACAAGTCAATGATGCTATAAGCCAGTCTTGTTGCTTCAGGGCCTGATCTAAAACCACTGAAGATTGAAGACTTTACTTGTCTATACTTGTTTACATTTTTAAATGTTGATAGAACGTTGGTGTGGCTCCTTAGTTGAACTAGAAATGCAAAACAAGTTCATGCAGTGAGTGCTCCATGCACATAGTTAGCATTAGGAGCCCCCAGGAAGGGCCCAGAGGAACGGGAGATAAAAACCCTGTGGCTTAGGTCACTTGTACGTGTAACAGTGTACAGAAACATTCCCTTCATCACGGGGCTATTTTTAACCATCTGGTAGCTTAGCCATTTGGCCTTAAAACCGGTATGTGCCAAAAATTAATGTTCTTAACTTGTGCACTTACCTTATGTGCACTAAAAGACTCCTGCATGGTGTGGAGGACAGAACCAAGTCCTATTTTTGATTGGGAAAAAAAAAAAGAATAAAAGCATATTTCCAAAAAAAAATTATGTAGATCTGATTTTACCTGTTGAGCACCAGGAACCCCCTTCTTAGGTTATTTGGGCACAGTATGAAATTTTGAATTGAGTGCCAATTATAATGTTTGTTTCATTGTGAAACATTTAGGTTGTCCCCAGTCTGGGAGGTCTAAGATTTCCTTAATTTTTACACATTTCCCCACCCCCACCTCCCACAAACACACTTAAAAAAATGTGTTTTTACCTAATTGCAAATTTGGGGGTATATTTTTATTGATTTCAGAGATGGAGGGAGAGGAATGGAGATATAGAAAATCATTGATGAGAGAGAATCATTGATTAGCTGCCTCCTGCACGCCCCACCCTGAGGATCAAGCCTGCACCCCAGGCTTGTGCTCTGATCGGGAATTGAACCATGGCCTCCTGGTTCATAGGTTGATGCTTAACCACTGAGCCACACCAGCTGGGCGATGTTGCCTTTTTTTTTTTTTTTTTTTTACAAATTTAAGCTAGCAAATAAAATTACGACTTGCTTATTATAATTCTTGCAGTGGTCTGGAACTGAACCCAGCCTGCGTACAGAGGGAAATAGTCATTAAATTTAGTAGGCAGTTCTATTGTAATTATTGTCAAGATTTTGTGATTTAGTGTTTATAATATCAGTGTTTTATTTCACAGTTCTTCTGACTTCTATTTTAATATCCTAGGCACCAATATTGAGATCTTTAGTAGAACTGATTCCCGAATTAATTGAAAAAGAAGAAGTATACTCATCCATCATGAAAAGCTGTGGTAATTAGTTTAATCTGACTATATTATTTAAGTGATTTAAATAATTGTAACATAGTCAACTAAGTTAGTTTTTAGCTCAAGGTAGAAATCATAAATATCAGATAATTATGTAAATAATTTACTTAGCTTTAAACTTTGTTTAAAAACTATGAGAAAAATATGAAATTATTCATATACCTTTAACATTAAAACGAGCATCACTGTGCGTCTTCAGAGGGGCCCTGTGTGTTGAGTGGGATCCGGGGCTCCTGAGAAGTCTTGGAAGTCAACTTGGGTTTACCTACTGGGAACCAATCCAGTCTCCCCAAGGCCCTGCCACCTGGAACATTGCATGAAGTAGGTACATAGTCGAGATTACCACTTGCCTTCCCTTCTTGCTCCTTCAGTACCCTCCTGCCTACCAAGGCTTTTGAGATAACAGGCCCTTTACTACAAAGTGGGCTCCAAAGTTTTACCTCAAGTCACAGTTGAAATTCCTGTCTTTTAGGCAGTTTCCTGATTGCCTGCCCATCACATATGAGAGGGAACCAGTCTAAAGTTTCCTCAGTAATCAAAACACACGGTAGCATTTCTAAGTTTTGATCACCTACCCATCTGCCAACCACTGATTTTCTCACTTGAGGCAGGAAGTAAATAAATAACTGCTTTCTTGATTTTATCATTGGCAGGACAACAGATTGCAATCAGAATTAGTAAATTGGTTCTCCGGTTTTCCACCCTTGTCAGGAGAACAAGAAGTATTTTGAAATAGAGCTACCATCATAAGCCTTCTCTAAGTTCCATTGGCAGATAGTAAATAATAACTAAGTTATATGAAATAGGGTCAGACAGCATCAAACTTGTAAATGGTGTAACCCCACTTGGGAATTGGAGGGAGAAGAAGCAGGGAGATCAAGAAGTGGTGAAGGGGAAGATGGGAGTTTCTGAGCCCTCGGCGTGGCAGGGAAAGGATTGACATGGGACATTGAGTTCACCCAACCTACAAACCCAGTGAGAGCGGGTGTGTCATCACCCTCACTCCCCTTTGGATGATCCTTCAGTTGATTCCTAAACTTCTCCTGTCCATTCTGGAGGCCTGCCCTGCTGCCGCCACTGTTGGTGTTGTTTATAGAACATTAGTGTGGGGTGAGGGGGTTGTTAGGTGCTTAGATGTTAATAGTTAATAGCAGAGCTCCTATAATCTTAGCAGTAAACGTAAAAAGAAAACTTCTGCAAACCAGCCAAGGTGGAGAGCCAGCTAAACCTACTAGTAGCTCCTGGGCTCCTCCCTCGCCCACTTAAGTGCAATAGTGTAACTTGTTAGTAAGTAGATGTATGTAGCTTTGCATGTGGATTGATTTTGTATGGATTTTTTTGTCGTTGTAGCTAACTGTATTCCTCACATTTGCTTATTTTATTACAGAAGACTATACTAAAAGTCTTTTTGATGTTTTTTAGCTGATGATCTTGATACTGATGTAGATAAAGATTCTGCATAATTGACATGTCCCTCACCACAACAATCCCTGAATTAGCTTGATTTCAAAGTGTGGTTTTAAACAGAAGAGAGTTGAATGGTGTGTGCTTACTCCGTAGTTGAGGACTTCAGTTTGTAGTCACTTTTAC
The DNA here is from genome assembly GCA_004026665.1 of Murina feae. NCBI lineage: Eukaryota > Metazoa > Chordata > Mammalia > Chiroptera > Vespertilionidae > Murina > Murina feae. The sequence goes on along the minus strand of PVJC01005146.1, from coordinate 28,029 downwards.
AATCATGGATCTTTTAAAATAGTTGTATTTGTCATTTTCCTTCTCCTTCAAACACTTCAACCTTCTATACCCAGGTATAAATACCTACACGCACATGCACACACTCAATGAATGAGAGGTGTGGGGAGGAGTGAGCGTGCTTGTAGATTTCTGAATGTGGCTTTTACTAAGTGTTCATTTGGGGTAAAGCGATCCAGGTAGGAAGACAGAACTCCCTGAATAGCTAAGTGTTTTGGAACAAGAGGAAGACAGGTTGTCTTTATCTGTGACTAATATCTCTTTCTTCAGGCGTGGACAAAGATGTCTCCTGTGCCAAAGCACTGTATGAAAATTTGACTGCAAAGAAGATAAAATTGGATGATCTGTTTCTAAAACGTTACGCGGTTTTGCTGAAGAATGCTGGAGAGCCTGTCCCTTTCCCCGAGCCCCCTGTGAGTATTTCTTAAGGGGAAAAAATCACCTCTACAGATTTATGAACACTTCACAATAATGTGTAAAATAAGTTGAATACTTAATTACATGAGGATTAGATCTCTGTGGAAAACCCTCAGGAGAGGGTTTCAGGAACTGAACCTTCATACATTGGGCATAGGCTGTGGGAGAACGTAACCCTCTGTGAGTGAGGTTTAAAATACAAGGTCAGTTTCAGACCTTCAACTGTAGTTATGAATTTATCAAATGTCCTTGGGGTGGTTTTCTCATTATTTGAACTTGAAATAGCGTTTCATAACCTATATTTCAATAGCCAAGGGTGTTATTGAACTATTAATTGCTTACTCAGTTTAAATAAGTTTTTTATTTTTTTACTTAGGACATTTTTTAGAGATACAATTGACATTATATTAGCTTCAAGTATACAATGTACTTATTTGATACTTGTATGTATTGCAAAATGACGCTACAATAAGTCCAGTTAATATCCATCACCATACATATAACAACATTTTTTTCTTGTGATGAGAACTTTTGAAGAATCACTCTGCTAGCTACTTTTACATATGCAGTGCAGTATCACTAACTAATAAGCACCATGCTGTATATTACATCCCCATGATTTACTGGTTCTACAGCTGGAAATGTGTTCCTTTTGACCCCCTTCACCCAGTTCATCCCCCACCTCTCCCCAGGCAACCACCAGTCTTCTCTAGATGAGCTCTGTTTTGTGTTTTGTTAGTTAGATTCTGCATGTAAGTGAGATTTAATTGTATTTATCTTTTTCTGTCTGACTTCGCTTAGCATAATGCCTGCAGGGTCCATCTATGTTGTTGCAAATGGCAAGATTTCGTTCTTTATGGTTGAATAGTATTCCACTGGTGTGTGCAGCACATCTTTTTTATCCATCCATTCACTGATGGACATTGAAGTTGTTTCCATACTTTGGCTGTTGTTTTTATTGCCCTATTTAACAAGAGGAGTCATGTGCAGTATTTCTTTTTATTGTGTCATTGAACCAAAAGTCATACACCATGTGTATTTCAAACACCACAATTGTCCATACCCTGGTATAAATATGTACATGCACATACTCACACAAGCTCCTGGTGCTAGCATTTACTCTGAATCTGGGGCTGGTGATTTCATGAAACAAAGCGCTGCCAGCTTGCGGTACTTTGTGATTTTTAAGTTTTGTGCCATCACCTCTTGCTAGTAAATCTTACCTTCCCCTCTTTTTTGTCTCCTCCACAGGAAAGCTTTGAATTTTATGCAAAGCAGCTAAAGGAATTAAGGGAAACCCCTTTGTGAAGCAAGCATGCACTACTTTGTTTTTTTGTGTATTTGTGATTCTGTGTCTAAAATGTTATTTTTTAAATGTATTTGAGAGTACAAAAATAAATAAGTGAAAAGTTAATCTGTTTATGCGCTTATATTTATTGGTAATATGGGATATGATATGTACAACATCTTATTGACAATAGCAATGTGCGCTTAGCCACCAGGGTTTTTTGGGTTTGCCTACAACATCAATCTATGGCACTTTCTTTGAGGTTCCTGATGTATGTATGAAGCCGTAATTTTTCAGAGTTTTCTTCCAATTGACTCTTCTTCTGGCCTTGTACTCAATTTCATTTATTATTTTCATGAAAAGGTTGTTCCCTTGTTGAAGACTTACTTGTTAATATTGTTTATCTGACAAATATTGGAACTGCACAGAATGGCATTCAGTGAGCTTTCTAATGTTTAATATTCTATGATATAGTAATTCCTTACATGTATGAAGCCCTGCATAATTTTCCAGTTTTGTAAAATGTTGGCGCTAGAAGGTGTCTTACCAGCCATTAAACCCAGTGCTCATTTTCCAGTGAAGCAGAATCAAAGAGACTGTTGCTTGCCCTCGGTCGGGCTACTATTTGCCAATGCCTAGAGGTTCCTCACCATGAGTTCCCTCCACCACAATAGCTCCCATGAGCCTTTGCTCATAGAAGGCTCCAAAACTGAGTCTGCATCCTGACTGATCAGGACATAGAGCAAGGCACTTCCTCTCATTCTGGTTTCAGGAATTGTGAGCACAAAATACCGTACACCGAGCCTGTTATTTCTACGCAGATCCTATAAATATGTGATTTAATATACGAAGGCATGGAATCTTGGTGTACATTCAGTTTTTTCAAAGTTATCTCCAAATTGGCTTTCATGCCCATTAATATCTACATTGTAAATAGGTTCTTTAAAAGAATGTAAGGTTTGCCATTACAAAGGTATGGGGATTGAAAATGTTGCGTTTGAGAGTTATCCGCTTTTTGTTATATTCCTTGTCTATTTGAAATCAGTGACCACTTACCTGCTTCCCACTGTTTACATGTGGGGTGGGGGGAAGGGGGGTGCCCCTGCCTTGGGGAAATAACTTGGCCTGCTGCTTGTGCTGCTAACCTGTCTTGTGGGACCAGCCATCCTGCATCTAGAGCCGCCAGATTGCTTGAGAGGGTAGGATGATGGAGGAGAGCCAAGAAATAAATGTGAGGACATTGGCCATATTCTTCATCTTTTTGTAGTTAGACCTGAGGAACCATGAGACCTAGAGGACTTAATGAAACTTTCCTTTGTGACTTGGGTGCAGGACCGGCACATGTGGTTGTGATATTGCCAGATTTCCCATGAGCCTTCCTCCATTAATGATTCCACTGAAGCAGGCCTCATTTTTTGCAGTTATGCCAGTAGTTGAGCTCAGTTTTATTAATGTTTGTTGGTTGAGGACTCTGAAATGAGGCATAACCCTGGGGCATAGTCTGGACTTCCCTGTCATCTTTGGGGAAACCGTACAGTCTCAAACGCATGAAGTGACCCCAAGCCAGCATTGTGTATTGACTGGGGAGATGTGGGTGTAGTGAGAGGAAATGGGCACACATCTTAGCCTTGCATTCCAAACAGCTGATTGAATATATTACGTGATTAACACAGAACTGTCATGTCGTATCTTCAGCACTGGTTGGCTTTCCCTTCTGAATGTAAGTATTTAAAATTTAATAATTGTATATTCTAGGTGGGCTTATGAATGGATGCTTTCCAAATACCTACCAGTGAAATGGAAATGTACTGAAATACAGAGTAAACACAGTTATAGCCATGCTCAACAATATGTTTTAGATTCAAATTATAAGCAAACAGCTAATTCTAAAATTACAGGTCATTAGAAACTTTTGGAAACTAGTGTGTCTTCTATGTAACAGAGCATCCATGTATTTGAACCTAATACAATTTTAATGTGAAATGCTTTGAATAAATTGTACTACAGATTTTTGTATAACTGCTTTTAGCCATTTCAAGGATTTTACTCTTAAAATTTTAAATTAAAAATTGTGTGATGGCCTCTTGTTACCAGCATCTCCTGGGTGTACAGTGAGTGTGTGGAGAACCGGTGCAGTACAGAGTTGGCAGGAATTAGTAGAGTTGGATGTATGATAAACCAACACTTAGAATGTGGGGGATTTTACCTTTAATTGTCAGAAGAGAAGGAGCGCTTTGCAGTCATAACAACTCGGATCCCCTCCACACGGGCTGTCGTCAGCACACGGATCCTCCACTTTCCCTATCTATTCCTTTCTCCTGAGTGCTTCCTAGCCGCCATCAATGGCACCTTTCTGCCGCATTCTCTGGCCCCCCACCCCATCCCATATGTGAATTACTCTCTTTCCAGGGCTCCCAAAGCCACTGGAAAACAGGTTGTGGACACCCTGCAGACCAGTTCTTTGCTGCGGTCTGTATCCCCAGGCCAAGCACAGTCCTCCTGGCTTTGAGTTCACAGTAAAGTGAGTTGCCTGTAGTCAGTTCTGTGGGTTCTTCGCATCTAACATAGAACATGTTACCATATGCTAGGCACCCCTCTTGCCCGATATTCATGGTGAGAAAACAAGGGTTTACAGAGTTAATATGCCCAGAATCACAGCCATATATCACATGCTAGTACTCTGACCAGTCATTTAGTTGCTATGAGAATACCAGAAAAAAACCCAACAAGCAATCCTGCTAAAAGTAAAATTGGAATCTCTAAGAGTATTCTAATTTAAAAAAACAAACACAAAAACCTTTTCACATTAGTACAAGTGTTCCCAGCCTCTGGACAGCTTACGCTGTAAGGCTATTTTCTTCAATTTATTCAAATACCCGTTGCCTGGCATAATCGCCATGTTTGCAAATTCCAGTAAATTATTAAGCAAGCTATATATATCGCAAATTGTTCTTCTCGGTGCAATTTATTCCTCAAGTCTCCAATGACTGACTGCACACTTTTTCTCATGTCTGAGCACAATTTTCATTTAATGTTTTTCTGGCAAACCAATATTTGTAATTTTTATAAGTGAAAGCAACATTCCTGAAGTATGATGGAACTCAGAGCCGCAGGGGGTACAAAATCATGGTAATTTATTGCTTTGCTGTTGTAGTCGTGCGCGCGAGTGTTTCCATTAGAAACGTATCCTGCAGACTTTACAAAGCCCACATTATGTAGCCTCAGTACAAATAAAAGAAATGGCTGCATTAGCAAATTCAAAATAGCCACTTACATTTTTCTTCTTTGCATAAAGAAAAGAAACATCATTGTGTCCATTGATGGAGCAAAAAACACAATCTGGACAGTGGTCTGAGCTCACCCGAGCTTAGAGAGTTCTCTTGAAAGGAGTACGCACCAGCCCTGCCCCAGGTGTGCCCGTGCTGAAATTCTCATTATTTACTTGTCCTTGTCATTTCCTCCCCAAGAGCATGAGTCCCTCCGAGAGCTCTGCAGACCCATTAGACAGAGCCTGGCACTGGTAGTTGCCCCGAAAGCATCACTGAATCAATGGACGCACAACACCTGCCTCCCATCCAAGTCGGTGCTTTCTGAGATGCATGGCAGGTGTGCATTGGGGGGTCTTCTCACCCACTTGTTTTCATGAAATCAAAGATGCCACTTTGTAGCTCAGAGCTTATATATTGGGGGTTGAGGCCCAAGAGGTCCTTTAAAACCTGTGTTCTCCCATGTAAACATTTTCAAGTTTGCAGTAAGGAGGTGGAGGAAGAGGGCTCTCAAGTGTGTGATGGAAATCAGGATAGCCTCGGGCCCGGCCGAGTGAGCACAGTGCAAGAGTGGCATCAACACCAGAAAACTTGCAGTTTGGGGAAAGAAGGAATACGTCCAATTTTACTAAAAGACCAGACCATCATACCAACAATAAATGTGAGAAAGCTGAGGTGTTAACCAGACGTTGAGACCCACCACTTGAAACATTATTGTTTTAATTATTAGCTGCTAACACCACGTGCTCCGCTGTTCCTGGCCTGCCAGCCAAAAATGGGCTGTGCTCCATCTGCCATAGGGACACTATACCTGGCCCCTTTAAAGGAAAAGTCAGTCGTTCAAACACAATGACAGATGACTTGAGATTTGAGTGATAAGGGTTTTTTTGTTCGTGTTTGTGTGTTTTCAGGTATGAGCAGTAGATATATTTTCCAAATAAGCACAGGCCAACCAGCAAGATGCTTCCTCACCCACATCCGAGCCCTTGCTCTTTCTGGGAGCCTCTGCCCGAGGGACTGTGGCACAGGTGGCTGAGCTGAACCCCTCTGCTAAGTGACTCATTTGAGTCTCGGGAGAATTTTAAGCCCCAGGTCTGTAGTTAACATTTGGATTTGGTGTAGATTTAAATAACGCTGCTGCTGGCTGCTTAATCTGCGATCAAAACCAGAAGAAAAGCGGGAGAAAGAAAAAAGCAAATGCACGCTCTACCTCTGTGCACCTGACCAGGGAACTAGCTCGACCCAGGGCAAGATTATGTCTTAACTAATCCTTCTAGGAACCAGAACAGTTAAATCCCATCAGGAAATATTCGAGTCAATACAGGTAATTATTTTCTGCTTAATTAAAATATCCCCGTCAATAGCACAACTTGAAGTTTCGGGGAGGGGGTGGTTTAAAATGCAAATTTCAAAACCATTCCCTTTTGATCAAGGGTCTGCAGACTAGAGCCTGGGGCCAAATCCAGCAGGCAGGCGGCCTGTTCCTGTAAATCATGTTTCATTGGCATGCAGCCCACCAGCCATGCTTTAGAGTGATCTGCGGTGGCTTTTACGTTGCAACAACGGAGTTGAGTAGTTGCGACAGACTATGGCCGCAAAGCCTAAAATATTTGCTCTCTGACTCTTACCAGGAAAAGTTTGCAATCCCTGCTCTTGATCCTGACACGTAAGCTGATCTCTACCCCTTGCGACGCAGGGAGGGCTGACTGAACTGCATGTGCAGAGAGAGAGAGAGAGAGAGAGAGAGAGAGAGAGAGAGAGAGAGAGAGAGAGAGAGAGAGAGAGAGAGAAGAGAGAGCGCAATGGCTCTCCCTGGCCTCACCTGCCCTGGGAAGCAGTTTGTAAAAACAGACAGTGGAATCCGAGTTGCTGGGGATAGATTGGCATTTGTTAGAGATCCAGGGTGGAGAATTGGGGTACTCTAGGGGGGGAAAAAGAAAAGGTGGCTGTTGGAGTTTCTCCATCTCTGCTGCCCTGGCACTTTGCCCCTTGGCCTTCACACCAGAGCCCCCTGAGCTATGGCAGCCTCCGCAGGCTGAGTGGCTATGCCTCTCACAGTGACAGATAGTGGGCCTCTGGCTGTCCACCCTCTCTGCACATTGGAATCACTGGGAGTTAAAGAAAAACCCAAGGTCCTCTTCCTCCTCCCTTCTCTTTAGGCCTAAAGCCATTAGGTGACCAGTATAGTGGGAGTGGAGGTAGGAGTGGAGGGGCTGTAGTGGGGGTGGGGAGCTGTGGTATGGGTGGGGTGAGGGGGCTGTGGTGGGGGTGAGGAGGTTGTGGTGGGGTGTGGATGGGGTCGGGGTGGGGGGCTGTCATGGACCAGAATAGGGTAAGGAAGGCACTGTGCAGACTCGGGGACAGCTTGAGGTGGGAGTTACAGCCCAAGCAGTGTGAGGAGGGTCAGAAGGCATGCAGTGTAGATGGGAGATTGGTTATTACAGGCATTAACCAAATGAGTGAAAATATTTCTTCTTTTTTTTTTATTGATTTTTTTTACAGAGAGGAAGAGAGAGGGATAGAGAGTCAGAAACATTGATCAGCTGCCTCCTGCACACTCCCCACTGGGGATGTGCCCGCAACCAAGGTACATGCCCTTGGCTGGAATCGAACCTGGGACCCTTGAGTCCGCAGGCCGACGCTCTATCCACTGAGCCAAACCGGTCAGGGTCTTTTTTAAAAAAAAAAAAAAATTTTTTTATTGATATTTCTTACCATTAGAGGAGGCAATTGCAGCTATGGAAAGGGAGGGACTAGAATCACGTCTGTGGTGCTGGATTGGAACTGGGAACATTCACGTGGAGATTATATATATTCCTTAGCTCTGCCCACTGATAAGCCTGAGAGCAGTGACACCCCAGGAGTGATGAGCATACTTATCTCTCAGATTTGGCTTTTAAACACCATTTTCCACAAGAGGAACCAATATTGTTTAGAGAAATGGCTGCTTCCAGGACAGGGTGGGAATGTACAAGATGATCCTCAACTGCTTTGTTGTGAAAGAATGATGGGGACGTGCCAAAAGGAGGTAGACACCCGCGTGCGTGAGCTCCCATGGCCAAATCAGGGACAAGTTGCACATCCCAATTGGTAAGGAGAGTAAAGGAATATACCACATTGAGCAAAGTAGGAAACCACAAGTATATATTGATAAATTTTCAAATGAATACACGGAAAGTTTAATGAGGAACTGGAACGTCACATAGTTTCAAAGTACCTACCTACAAAATGCTGTTTTATTACAAAAGCAGGGAAAATAGGGACTGGACTGAGGAGAGGCCTGGCACACACCCCTTTCATCAGCGATCAAAGTGGACAGCCTCAAATCGGGGCAAACTGGAACCACCTGACAGGATGTAATGAGAAGACTGCATTGCTTCTGCGGTCTCCCTGCCAGAGGCACATGACCTTGACTTAACCATGAACATACACCAGACAAATACACTTGAGGGTTATTCCATGAAATGTGTGTCAAGGTCGGGAAAGTAAAGGAAAGCTGAGGATTGTTGTAAACTGAAGGAGACCATGGACATCTTGATCCAGCACTTGATCCTGACCTGGATCCTTTGCTGCGATGGGCATTGTCAGAGCAATGAGTGACTCTTGACTCGGGTCTGCCCGTTGGATGGTGGCAATGTACAATGTAACAATGCGAATATCCTGAGTGATGGTTATATAGGGACACTGCCCCTTCAACACGCATGCACATCACCCAGGGATCTTCTTAAGATGCAGACTCTGATGCAGTGGGTCTGAGTGGGGCCTGAGATGCTGCCTGCCTAACCTGTTCCCAGGTGAGGCCCATGCTGCCGGCCAGGGGACCACACTCGAAGTCGCCAGGACCTGGTGAACACTGTTTGCCTCCTAAACCCACCCCGTCACCTCTTTCGGTTCCAGACTCTGGTTTTCCTTTGGGAACAATCTCCTCCGTGCTCTCCATGCTCCTGTTTTGGGTCAAATGGTCCTCAACCCTCAAACATGAAGCACGTGGCCTGGGCCTGCTCCATCCCATACCCTGGCCACTGTGAGCGCTTCGAGGCTGGTCCTGAGACCCAGCTGGGGCCAGTGAGATGTAGCTGTAAGACCTGGCTGAGCTGGCACAGCCTCTATAAAATTCTTCACCTTCTGGAACCTTCCTGAGATCCCAAGCCCCATGGCTCAGGCCTTGCCTTCTGCTCTCTAACTTCTGAAGATTTAAAAGGCTTTTTTGACCCCATGAGATTCCACCACATAGTAGCTGTGTGACCTTGCTTAGCATACAAACTTGTCTGTGCCTCCGTTTCCTCAACTATGGGATAATGCCCACCCCACCGCAAAGGTTGTTTTCAGTGTTTTGCACTGTACCTGGCTCAGAGTAGATGCTCAATAAATGTTTTAATTATTCAGTTTGGCTTTTGAGACACATGACCCCACACAGAGAAAAGGGATACAATTGGCTGGCAGCTTTTAGGTCATTGTCTGTCTTGACAGAGGCTAGAACAGAGCCTGGGGATTCTGGAAGATGAGGCCAACTATCCCACTGGCTGTTACGCTCTTGCTTCCTCTGGGTCCTATCCATTCTTGCCTAGTTTGGAAGCAAGCTGAGTGCCCATCAGTAGACGAGTGGATAAAAAAGCTGTGGTACATTCACAATGGAATACTACTACTGGGCCATTAAAAAAAAAAGAGAGAGGAAATCTTCCCTTTTGCAACAGCATGGATGGACCTGGAAAGTGTTATGCTAGGAGAAATAAGCCAGTCAGAGAAAGACAAATACCATATGATTTCACTTATATGTGAATCTAATGAACAATTAACCTCACAAACAAAAGAGAAACAGGCTCATACATTCAGAGAACAGACTGACAGCTGTCAGAGGGTCTGGAAGGCTGGGTGAAACAAGTGAAGAGACTAAGAAAACAAAAATCACACCTCACAGGCACAGACAATGGTATGGTGATTATCAGAGGGAAAGGGGGGAGGAGTTGAAGGGGAGGAAAGGGGGATAGATGGTGATGGAAGGAGAATTGACTTGGGATAGTGAACACGCAATTGAAAACAGTCTTGCATGGACTAGTTACTCAATAGCTACCTAGTCGTTCCCATCCTGTATTGAGTTGTCCACATAAATACATATCAAAAGGAAATAAATTAGCAACATTGCAGGTGTCTCAAGTACGGTTTTCCTGTTCCCAGTAATCTCAGGCTCTGGCCAGTGATTAGAAATCCCTTTCTACTGTCTTTATTCTACTGCCATCCCGTGGCCAGCTTGTGCCACTGCAGCACTGTGGCCGGATGTCGCTGCGCAGCTGTGCTCACTGCCCTCCTTGTGTCTGTCCCACAGTGGCTCTAGGAGAAAGGGAGTGCAGTGGAAGGGTCTGCTCGCGTCCCCCACCAGCGGGCAGGAGTCCAGGCGTGAGTCACCAGTCTTGACTTGACTTCTGTTTGATGAACTTTAAGGACACATAGTACAGGGCCACAAAGCCAGCACTGATGCCGATGAGGATGAAGTAGATGGCGTAGAGCGGGTACGAGTTCAGGTGCATAGAGCTGAGGATCTGGGGACACAGACATCAGTGAGCTCACGGAGAAGGTGGTCAGACAGATGCCACACGCAGGCGTTCGAGCCCTCGCCCTCGGCTACTTACTTTGTCTCCCGGGATAGGGAAGGTGAGGTTGCCGACTACCAAGTGGTAAGTTTGCCCTTTAAACTGAATCTGCATCAGCCCTTCAAAGCACCAGCGGAGGAAGGACACATTGGAGATCCAGGCGGGTACTGAGGACAGCGAGAGCCACATTGTTCACACAGCGGACCTCCGCTCCCTGCGAAGTGTGCCTGGAGAGAGGACCCTGCTGGCCCTGCCCCTGGGGAAGCAAGTCCCCTGAAGGAGCAGGGAGGGGAGCAGACAAGAGGGTGAAAGGGCAGAGGGGCAGCTTGGGACAGGGGAGGGAGTGGGGGTGGCGAGTGGCTGCGGGGGGTCAGGGCGTGTGGGTCCATCACAACTCCAGAGCGTAAGTTATTAGGTGTCCCTCCCAGCACACGCTCAGCCGCCCAGAGCGGACGGGCTGTAGAGACCCAGCAGACCCAGACCAAGACTTTCGAGTCTGTGTCCTGACCCTGTGGAGGTCTGAGGGTGAGGGGAGGAGGAGGAACACCAAGCCCTGCCTGGGAGGGTCAGGAAAAGCCTGGCAGAAGGAGGAGCGAGGAAGGTGGGGAGCGGTGTCTCCATGGAGAGGAGGCCTGAGGTGTGTGGTGGTGGTGGGGGGAGGGGGGCGCTTCAGAGAGCTGGGTGCAGGCAGCAGGGAGTGAGCAGCCTGCCCTCCCCCATGGGTTTACCCTTAGAAAGCTCACTCTACATGGGGAGGGTTGAGAGGGACGTGAAGGGACCAGGGTACAGAGACCAGACTATGGCCTTGGCCCAAGATCGGATGATAAGACCAGGGCTCGGGGGTAAGGCAATGAAACATTTCAGAAAGATGGGGGAGGCCGAATTGGCCTGGCTCGCTGTGATGTGGAGGGTGAGGGAGAGTCAGGGGTGACGCCCAGGTCATTCCCTCGGCATGCAGGACAGCAGGACCTAAACGGTGAGTTCGAACCTCCAGGCCAAAGCAGGCTGAAGCCGCAGAAGGCCTCCACCAGCTTGGCTAGCTGAGGGGAGCAAGCCTCACCTGTCCACAGGTTGCTCAGGCTGATCATGAAGCCCCCGGTCAGGTAGAAGGAGTTGTAGAGAGCGTTGCCGAGGAAAGAGGACATGTGGAAGGTGGGGAGCAGGGCGGCGGCGCACAGGGCCATGAGCCTGCAGCAGAACACCACCAGCCACACCAGCAGGAAGTGCAGCAGGAAGGGCTCAGGGCTCGGGCGCAGGTTGGCCAGCCAGTAGGTGGGCATCCCATAGATGAGGATGTAGGCACAGTGCTCCGGGAGCTCCCCGAGGATCTGCAAAGAGCAGCCCTTGCCAGGATGTGGAGCCAGCACCTTCGTCGGCCACTGTTCTTTATAGACGGCTGGAAACAGCAACTCCCAGCGATGCCCGCAGTGGGACCTGGAGCATGAGCTCACGGCTGGCTCCCCCTGCAGATGCCAGGTGCTCCCTCTGGGATAGGTCAGAGCCGTTCCCCCAGGGAGGCAGTGGGTATCTGCTCCAATAAGACCTGGTTTCCTGTCCCCACCCCGCCTGCCCAGACTCAGGAGCTGTGTGGCCTTGAGATAGACACACAACCTCCCTGAGCCCCCACTTCCTGGAAATGAAAATGGCAGCACCTGCCAGACCTGCTCCAGGGGACACGGGGGACTGGAGAGGTGAAGTCAGTTAGATGTTTCCCACCTTTTCTTTTGTAGGTTTCTGCTGACCAGGCAAGTGCCTGGCCTTCCGGGAAGTGTTTACAGAACGTCAAGTCTCTGAAACTCCCCTAGGGAATGTGGCATCTACCACCCCTGGTTCAGCAAAATGCTTCCCTGTAACTTCTGTACAATGAGTGCAGCTTCCTCTGCACCTGCCCCCCCTGCCACGATCCCCCTCCCCCCGGGGCGGTCCCTCCCTCTCAGCCCTGAGCAGTCACCTTGGCAAAGAAATAGGGGCCAACAGTGTACAGCCCATCTTCTAGTTCATAGTAAAGCATCGCCCTCTCCGAGTGACCTAAGGAAGGGGAGAAAAGGACAGTGTTCACAGTGTTCACAGTGCTCCTGTTCTGTGGTCTCTCTTAGAGCAATTAAAAATAACTATATTGACTAAATGGGGTGGGGGTGGGGGTGGGGGGTGAGTGTGTGTTTCAAGGGAGAGTAAAACCGTCCTGATTTGGAGGTTTGTAATTCTGGGACTTGTAACACTGCTGTCAAGTGTGAATCCTGCCAGGAGCGGAATGCCTATGACGCCGTGGTAATTTGCTTGCATTTGCATATTAATATTAATGTGTGAACTTAGAAAACAACTATCATCTTTTATTTCACAATCATGGTGACATTCAGTAAACCCTGTTTCCCTGGGAGCTCAGAGCAACACAGGCTGGCATTGGACCAGTTCAGGGGGCGGCGGATGCCTCGTGCCCGGGCAGCTCCAGGTGTGGGTTACAGGGAGTGGGGGACACTCACATTTGGCGATGACATCCAGGATCACGTTGAAAGGGATGAGAGCTCCGATCATGAACAAGAGGGCCGCCGTGTCCATGAAGGAGAGCTTGATGGTCCCATGGCCGTAATAGAGGAATCCGATGATCAGGGACATCAGGCAGGCCTCCGCTCCGTGGATGAGGAGGGTTGGTAGGTCTCGGAAGTCGTTGGCAATCTGACGCCTTCAAAACAAAAGAAAGAGGTGCCACCGTCCTATGACCTTGGCCGTGTCATTGGATCTCTGTAAGCCTCGTTTTTCTCATCTATAAAGTGGGGATCGCCGTGACCACCTCACAGAGCAGCTGTGAGCACCAAGTGAGCTCACGGCGAAAGCATCTGTTTCATGGCAGATGCTCAGTAAATGATCGTATTGCTTTTATCCGCCATGCTTCTGGCTGGAGAGTTTACTTAAGGAAGCCGCCCTGAGGAACAGCTGATGAGGCATGCAGAGGGGTGCGTACAGGATGTTGGTTACAGTTACTTGTAAAATCAAAAGCCTAAAATAGCCTGACCATCCATGTGGACTCCAAGGGTGAGTGGATGGTGGCTGGACTGGAAGATCTGACCCATGAGGGCAGAGGAACTATTCTAAGTAACCCTACTTTCCCCTCCGAAAAACACCCTAAAGCGATTACAGAACAAAGAACAATATGCAAAGTATAATCCCAGAACTAAGAACAACGTGGGGAGTAAAACCCCACTGGTGTGTTTTAAAAGATGTGTGTGTGGGGGGACCCCTTAGACGGCCTCACAAGTTGTGGTTTCCTCCGAGGGTGGGTGACGGGGCACCTTCTCTTCCACGGGAGGGTCTCCTGTGTTGTCTGAACTCTTCACCACAAGCCCGTGTGATTTCTGTGGCCATCTGCCCAGTGAGGACAGATGGGTTTTGTTTAAAGAGTAAAAGTAGCAGGAATGCTTTGCATCACGCACCAGAGCTGGTGCTGGTCTCTGCGATGCTGCCTTTTCCCAGGGACTTACCTCTTTCCCTTCACTTCAGCTTCCAGTGGCTCCTTCCAATTCATCTAAGAGAGGGCGCGATTGGATACAACAGACCCTCGCGGGGTGGGGTGGGATGGTAGGTGTGTGTGAGTGTATGTGTATATGTGTGTATGTATGTGTATATGTGTGTATGTGTGTGTATGTATGGGTATGTGTGTATGTGTGTATGTGTATATGTATGTATATGTATGTATGTGTGTGTATGTGTGTGTGTATATATGTGTGTGTGTATGTGTGTGAAATGGCAGCCCATTACCGGATCAGTGTGGTGTGATGGCAAGTGTGTGTGAGTGTGAGTGTGTATGTGTAAGTGTGTGTATGTGTGTATGTATGTATATATATATATGTGTGTGTGAGTGTATGTGTGTGAGAGTGTATGTGTGTGTATGTGTGAAATGGCAGCCCATTACCGGATCAGCGTGGTAAACTGCTGCACGGGACCGGGCGGCTGGGTGGGCGTAGAGAGGTGCTCGGGGTCACATGGGAGGGCCAGGCTGTCAAGACCGAGAGTGTGTCAGGGTGACGTGGGGGTGACCGCCTCCCGGAGGGCTCTCCCCACTGAGCCACCCGGCCGCCTCACCTCTTGGAACCAGAGTCCATGGCCTCCGCTCTCCACAGACAGTCATCAAAGTCACGCACTTTTTCCTGAAACAAGGCTGCAAGGGACTGGGCCTTCTCCCTGGTGGCCACTTCCCGCTCTGCGCTCTGCCTGTCTATGCTGGTCAGGTCCACTGTAAGCAGAGTGTGTGGGGTCACAGGCGACCCGCCCCTGCCTGCTCCCAGGGAGGCGTCAGTGCAAGCCCAGCTGGGAGTGGACATGAAGCGATGGTCAGCGCAGGGAGGGACAGAGAGACCCCCAGGGTGGAGCAGCCGGGCCACATCTACAGAGAGCCTGCCTCCGGGGAAGGGGACCGCAGGGGAGGCTCAGCCCCACACCCAGGCTCCTGTCAGGACAGAGAAGGAGGCACTGTGCCTTCGGGTCCACAGGCCGCAGCACCGGGAAACCCTGGCTCCCCTCACCACCACCCCCCGCCGTCTGTCCCAGCAGCAGGAGGAGGATGTAGCCTCCCAGGTGGGCTGGCCAGGCCGAGGCTGAGCAGTCTGGGCCCCTGAAGTTCCAGTTCTCACTGTAAGTTAGTGATTTGGCTTCTCACACAGCCCGCCCACAGGGGAGGGATGTTTCAGCTGGAGGTGCCAGGGGCCCGTCAATGACAAGGAAAACTCTCATTGTCCCCAGGTGGGGGTCAGCTGTCCCCTCCCACCCCACGTGACCCTGTGGGGACACCGGGGAGCCCAGACCACAGCCGCCTCTTACAGGGCCGCTGCAATGCTAGGAGGGCACATCTGGCTGGTCACACCAGGGCCTTCCTAGCCCAGCCCCGCAGGCTACCTCCATGCCTCCCTTGGCTGGCGTTACCCCTGAACCTCTCGGCCTCTTCCCTCCTCCATCCTCATGGCACATCTCAGGGCAGGATAATGTCTAGGAGGGTCTTGTGAACTGTGACATGTGCCCTTGGTGTGCAGGGCTGGAGCTCAGGATCCCAGGCTCTGGGCACTGCTAAGCTCTTCCCACAGCCCCAGCACCCTGTGATGGTAAGGGTCTTATTGGCAAGAGCCCCTCCCTCCCAAAAAAGATGATAATAAAAAGTAAAGAAAAGGCAAGATTTTTCAGGTCTGATATGGGTGTTTGACTTCTGGTAACCCCGCTCTGGGGTTACTGCAGTTCCTCCCGGTGGCAGGTTGGCAGGTGCCCTCTGCCCCCTTATCTGGGGAAGGCTGACACACTGGCAGGAAGCCTGGCTGGCACCTGACACAGGGAGGGCAGGGGTGACTTCTAGGCGAAGTTCACGCCATGTGAGGGCACAGGGTGAGGGCTGGTGGGTGGAGAGAGTGCCCTTCCTCCTAGAGGAGCGTTGGAGTGTGGACGCTGGGAGGAGGAGGAGGATGGGCAATAGGGCCCGGAGTCAGGGTGGGGCTGGCACATGGGCTGGGAATCCCAGTTCTGCGCCTTACAGCTGTGCAAGGTGTTTAACTCTTTTGGATTCCCGTCTTCTCATCTGTGTGGATGGAGGTGACCTTGGCCTGGCAGGGCTGTGAGGGTCAAAGGGACATCCTGTGGTGGTGGGTGCTTCTGGGCCCTGTGAGAGGGTCCTTGTCATTATGCTTATGGCAGGGCCCTTTCTACACCAGGCTGTCCTGGGGGGAGGCTGGGGGCACAGCCCGCTGTGGGGTGTGCCGTGGCCGCTGCTTCCCCAGCCCTGAGCTGGCCTGTGCCCCGGGCACCCCCTCTTCCCCCCTCCCTGCCACCACCACCACCACCCGGCACCTTCTGGCTCGCTGCCTCTGTGGGTGCAGCTTTAAGATTTCCTGGAGGCCTCTCAATTCCAAATATCCTGTTTCTGTAGAGAGGCTGGATAAAGACCACGATTCCAGACATGGATCCAAAATCTCTTGAATTCCACTCCCTCCGGCTTGGCACACGTCAGGGTCTAATCTCGCGTGTGTGGAGGGGCGGCTATGTCACAGCTTCCTTCCTCAGGCCTCTTTTCTAGCATTTGATGCTGGTGCCCACTCTGCTCACCCCCATCCTAGGTCCCGCCCCCTAATCTATCCACCAGGCTCTGGGGAGCCCCGTGTCCCAGGCCGGGGCCTGGCTGGCTCACCATAGAAGTCAGCAGGGTTGCTGTAGCGAGGACAGGGGTGGCCAATGGAGGTGAAGTACTGGACCATGTGCTGGGCCGACCCCAGGTAGATGGTGATGCCCGACGCCATCAGGAGGACCAGGTCGAACAGCCGGAAGATGTCGGAGCGAGGCTGGTGCAGGGAGATGAGCACCAGCCTGTTGCCCTTGGCAAGCCGGGACAGGGTCTTCACCAGGTTGTGGGCCGTGAAGCTGTCGAGCCCCGAGGTGGGCTCATCCAGAATGAGGATTCCTTCCGGGGGAGAGAGGAGCCTGGTAAGTCTCAGGAGCCCGTCTAGACCGGGCTAAGCCAGGTGGGCGACCCAGGCCCCTCATGCCCGTCCAGCACCCACGGCCCTCACCTGGGTTCCACAGAAGCTGCACCCCGATGCTCACTCTCCGCCTCTCGCCCCCCGACACCCCCCGCACGTAGGTGTTCCCCACGCGCGTGTTGGCGCACTGCCGCAGCCGCAGTTCCGCGATCACGTCGTCCACCTGAGGACAGAGGGGCCCGGGCCTCGCTCAGGGTCAGACGTATTTTGCTCCAAAGTGTCAAAACACCTGCGTGTCTGGATGGGTTTTAAGCCCCCGCCTTCGTTTCCCTGATACACTGTGTTCCCTGACTCTACCCATGTACGAGTCATGTGTTGGGAATGTGGCTGTGTCCTGGACACAAGGCAGTTGGACTCCCTGCCCACATGGAGGACCACAAAACAAACGCTCATCACACATCCTGGCACCTGCTGTGAAGGGAACCAAGTGGGCTGAGATGGCTTACAGAGGGCTATGGGGCTTTAAAGGACGGGGAAGGGCAGGGTTGAGCCTACGATGGATGGATGGGTGGGTGGATGGATGGATGGATGGATGGGGAGCTGGGTTGTTCAAACCACTTGTGGCTGGGTCCTGAGGCAGGGAGGGGGAGGATGTTATGGTTTTTGGGGCCATGGGGTCAGTTACCCTTTTGTCACGCTGGGCCTGGGAGAAGGTTCTGGGCAGGCGCAGCTGGGCCACGAAAGCCAAGGTCTCGCGGACAGTCAGGTTGGGGAGCAGCTGGTCATGTTGGCGCACGTGGGCCACAGACTTCCTCACCAGCTGGGGCGTGCTAGGCTGCCCGTTGATCCAGATTTGACCTGACTTAATTTTGCCACCGTGGCCTCGCCCAGTGATCACATCCAGCAAAGAGGCTCTCCCACAACCTGCAAAGCCAACAGAGACATCCCTGAGATCACAGAGTCTGCAGGGCCAGCCTGGGAACCATGGTGACCCTGGGCTGTCTGTCCTCACAGAAGGGATCAATCCTAGGGAAGCGGCACCACACTAAGCCCTAGATGGGGCAGCCCAGCACTAGAGCTCCAGGCCTTTGCCCACAGCAACCTGAGCACAGTGAGGCGGGCACAGTGATGCTGGGGGCTGAAGCCAGGCCCGCCAGGGGCTGAGTGGCAGGAGGATGGAGTGTGGGCTGCCACAGGCCTGCCTGTGCCTGGAGTGTGTCCTCTGCCTTGGAAGCAGGGCTGACATTAACTGCACAGTGAAGCTGAACTATATGGGCTGGAAATTCTGTCAGTGGTATTTCACCATTCAACTCGTTTGGCTCAGGAGCTGGCTTTGTGGGAAGGACTAATTTGAAGGATTAATAGGGTGTCCTTTAAAAAATGCGAAAGTGAATCTATTTTCAGAAATAAGGGAGAAAAAATTAGAAGAGTAATAAATGTGGGGATGATTTTAAAACTACAGCACAGTGTACACGTGTGTTCTGAGTTCCTCTCTACCTCTTACATGCTATTATTTTTAAAAAATTTTAATTGATCTTAGAGAGGGAGGAAGAGATAGAGAGAGAGATCAGTTTGTTGTTTTGCTTACTTATGCCTCACTGGAGGATTCTGGTATGTGCCACAACCAGGGATCAAACCCATAACCTTGGGGTATTGGGATGACACTCTAACTGACTGAGCTATCTGGCCGGGGCCTACATGCTCTTATTTTATCAGCGATACTATCTATTCTGTCGAAAAACAACAACATCATCATCAACAACAACAAAACAATGATCACTGCACACAAATGCATGCCACCCACTTCCCAATGACACAGTGATTGCTATGGTTGGGGGAAGTGTCAGGTTGCACCAGGATTCCGGATGCTCGCCGGGACTTTCTTTGACAGCCATTCAAACCGTGAAAGAGAACTGGGCTCAGGATCTGAGAGCACCTTCTTGGGACAGAGCTGGAAAGAGCCTGTCCGCTTCCCCCAGCGCGGAGCCTGTCTACAAATCCCTTTAGAGAGGAAATCTTCCAAGCTGTTTCCAAACAAGGAAGGTGCCAACACACGTCAGGTAACAAGAACTTGGCACAACCAAGCGCCTCCTGCAGGCAGCCCCAGGGCCACTGAGCAAAAAACTAAAAATCAAGAAGTTTTCCCGGGATCCTTCTGCAGAGCGATCACAGGTTTTCGGGGTAGAAAAGGACCTGCAGGCCGCCTCCTGGGTGCGCCTCTTCCAGGTCCCTGAGCACTGAGGTGGAGCCAAGTAGCCAGGAGAGAAACGAGAGAGGTGGGCTCTGGCCCTGGGCCCTGCTTAGTCTTGGACATCGGCTCCGGGCTCTGGGAGCACAGGGGACTTTGCCGACATTCGCCGGGACGGTGGGATTCCCAGTCAGGAGGGAAAAGGCCACGTTTCCCAAACAAGACGCTGTGAGTGTGGGGTCACCTCTGACTCCCCGTCTTTGGGTGCTGGCGCCATTTTGGGGCTCAGCCCATCTGGGTTTCCAGATGACCTAATAAACTCATGATTTTACCCCTTTTGGCCTTGTGCGTTTCTCCTTCGGCAACCCCAACAGTGAGAGCAGTGGGTGCCTTTCCAGCATTTGGTACGACTGGGGACACCCTCCTGAACCAGGAGCAAACACTTGCATTCGAGATCCTCCTAAGAGGGATCTCCGAAGCAGTCAATTCATTTATGGGAGAACACCTTTGGCGCTGCTGATTCCATAGAAGAAGCTAAAAATGCCTGGGCTGTTTCATTTTTCAAATTATAACTAGAAACTGATGAACAAAATAGATCCAGACACACAGAAGCATGGAACAGACTGTGGAATCTCAGAGGGAGTGGGAGGGTGGGTGGGAAGAGATGAACCAAAGAACTCGTATGCATATAGTCATCATCCATGGACACAGTGCGGTGAAGGCCTGGGATGGGGGGTAGGGACCCGCTAAAAAGAGTCAATGGGGGAAAAGGGACATATGTAACACTTTCAACAATAAAGACTGAAAAAAACTATAACCGGAATTATTTTGTGTGAGTGGAGTAAATGTCACAAGTGTTATTGATACACCTTTCTAAGAAATCATCTTCACAATTTCTGCCAAGTAAGCCTGAAGCTAATCCCACTGAGCCTATGGTCGAAGGACCTGGAGGCTGCTCAAGGCAGCATCTCCCAACCAGGGACGCTGACAGCTGCAGGGCTCTGAGCAGTGAGACGGCCTGGTAACAGCCCATGTGTCTCCTAGATGATTAATTCTTGGAGGGAAAGCAGATAAAACAAGAAAAGCCACCAGGAATTAGAAACAAAAATAAAACTGGCCTATGAAGTTTCTACTTTTTTCTTGTTTAGGTCAGAATTGCAGGGACAGGGCCACAAGCATATGACCTGTGGGGGTGTTCCAGTTACAAAGTGCATTTACACACATTTGATCTTTGGCTAGACAATAAACAGAACTTCCCTATCCGAAGACTGTAAAGATTTGGAGCTGATGTTTAAAAAGTTGAGTAATCTGTCCTGCTGGTAATGATTAATGAAAAGAAATAAAGTGCTGTCTCTAACACGATGTAAGGGAGAAATTGTTTTATCTGAGATTATAATCAGGAGACCAAAGTTCTAGATCTGCATGAAATGTATGTCCTTGGAGTGTGTGTGTGTTGGGGGAGGGGGGGGCAGGGGGCAGAAGGCAGGGGGAAGATGCTCTAGAAATATGAGGGCTAGATCATTTGAAAACCCTCCTGTAAAGATGCTTCCAAACAGGTAAGGAGAAAGAAAGGTAGAAGACGAGGACGAGAGTGGGCTCTGTTCCCCCAGCCCCCTTCCAGCCGCCTTCTGCAAGGCCAAGTCTGGCGTGGAAGGGACTGTTTGAGGCCCTGCAAGCACCTGGACCTGTGCAGATGGTTGAAGCTTGGGCCCAGACTTGGAGGGGCTGTGTCTACCCACTGTCTGACCATAACCAGAATCTGTTGTGCGGGAGGAGTCCCCTGAAAAGAACATTCAGTTCTGAAGCTGCCTGCGGGTCTTGGAGAGGTTTTGACTTGTCTCAATACGGGTGTTACGACTGCAGCGTCAAAAGGCTCCGTCCTGATTCCACACCAACGACGCTCAGCAGCTGCCTGAGAGCTGGGAAGCGGAGCAGCAGAGATTGGAACGCAGGTCTGCCGGCCCCAGAACCTGTGCTCTCAGACACTCTGCTAGAGTGTTCTACTCGTCAGTAAAGGGTTCTGTGAGAAGCATCCATCTGTCCAAGGCACCATTCTGCATCCCACTGCCCCACTACCTGCCCTTCAAGGTACCTGAGCTCCCTATGACGGCCAGCATCTGCCCACTCCTCACTTTGAAGCTCAGGTTCTGGATGCCCAGCTCACAAGAGTCCTTGTGAGAGGCCCAAGGCATCTTAAACTGAGCCAGCTGCTCAAACCAAGGCACCTGGGAGGCCACGTCCACCTGTGGGGAGACATCAGAAGGTTCCTCAGAGAGCTGGGGGGGCTCAGCAGCTTCGGGAGCTTCTGTTCAGCTCGCTACAGGAGCCCTCCGCCTGCTGATGCAACAGGCCCGGAAGGCTCCCCACCAGGCTCTACCAGGCATGGAGGCTGAGCCCACCATCCTGAGAACCTGGAGCTGCCATTTCCAAGTCTGAAGATAACACATGGAAAACATGTAATAGCAGAACAGAAATGAAAACACCTGAAGTAAAATGATGCCTTCCCTCAATAATAATAGGAACTTACCAAGTGTTTGCTATGTGCAAGGCCTTGTATTAATCAATTTATACTCATTATCTCATTCGATCTTCATTGCAAATCTATTACCTGGGTATGATCAGAATCCCTGTTGTAATAAAGCTCAGATAAGGAGCTAGCAAGTGGCAGTGCAGAGAGAGGTTATGGCATGGCTCATTAGCTCATCCCAACTCACCTCCACAGGAAGCCAGAATTGGGCCTCCATCCCAGGCCCCACCATATTCCAACTGGGCCATCGGGGTCTGCCCCTGGGGAAGTGTGGGAAAGGCACTTGCACTCTGGATGTTTTATTAGCTCCAGGGACAGTACATGTAAAAAAGATTCAAGAAGTGAAAAAAAAAATCTACATAAAGTGTGTCGTTTAGTTACTCGTCTCATACCACTGCCATACCTTCGTTTTGGTAACTGCTACGGACTACAGGTGGGCAAGATGTTGACATCAGGGAACGGGGGACAAAGGGTCATGGGAACTCTGCACCACGTTTCCAGCTTTTTCAAAAGTCTAAACTTGTTTCAAAATATAAAGGTAATAAAGCGTTTTAGAGCTTTTCTCCCCACAGGTTCACACAGTTTGCTTCATGTTCTGACACGGGTCTCTCTTTATGCCTGGAAACCCCAATGCCGTTGAAGGGGCTTCCGGGGGGCTTGCACCCGCCCCGCGGGGCAGCACCACGGACCGCGCTCTGTCTTTGGGGGCAGAGGGCCCCCTCCCCTTCCACGTAGGGGTCTGCTTGGCCTTCTCTGCCCGGTCTTCCCACCTTGTTCGTAGGTGTGCCTCTACCTGGTAGCTGAGGCCCTGAACCTCCAAGGTGTTGGACGGGCCACTGTAGGTGAAGTACAGGCTGTTGTCACTTTCCGAGGAGAACAAGCTGTCCTGCAGGCCCTGCAGGGAGACACGACAAGGTGGGGGCTCTTTCAGAAGCTGCTTGAGGACACGGGATAAGCTGAGGGGGAGACCCGGCAGGTGAGAGCGGCAGCTAGTGGGGTTGGGATCCCGAACTGGCAAGACATGGTAGCCTCGATGAGGGCACATCTCCTCTTCCCACAGAGACAGCTTTACGACCACCCCCACCCCCCTGCCCAATCCAGCTCCTGGCCCAGAGAACCTCAGCTGCAGGCTGGTGGGCCGTGAACCCAGGGGCCACGGTGCGTGAGAACCGGTCTCTGGACGGGAGGGAGCTTTGTGAGCCTCTGTGCTCTGGGAAGACCTGAGCTGGGAACCGGCCTTTGACTTGCTCTTCCCTGCACTGACTTGGTATCTCCTGATGTCAAACAGGCTTACATATCAGCATGTGAGAGGAAAAGCACTAGTCAGCAAGCCAATCCTCCAAGGTTATGAAGACATCATCCTTAGAAAAGCTGCATCTTATTTTGATGAGGAGTTTTGCACAACAAAGCTACTGAAAATCCCTTTCTCCGTCTCCTGCTCCTCTTCCTCCTCCTGCTCCTCCTCCTCCTTCATCTTGTTGCTCGTATTGTTGGAGTGCTGCTGTATTTGAACGTCCATCAAACAAATCAATACCTTGTGGTATCAGCTGATACCTTTGAATGCATTCTATTTTATCAATTCAATCATTCAATCGTTGCAGCCTAGAAAAAACCCTGCCCAGTAAAAGTTTCCATTTTTTTTTTTAATGCATTCAAATTCCCCTCCGTTTCACAGTGCAGGGAAAAGTATGTATTCGCTAACGAGTTCCTGTTGCCTCTGGTCTCCTTCCCTCACAGATGCCAGTCGCGCTCGGATGCATTCCTTCCGTCAATCAATCAAGCATCCAACAAACATTACTGGGAGCCCACGCCATGTTTCAGGCACAGAGTTTGGGATGGGACAGTGGAAAAGGTGGTCTTTGAGAAGCTTAGATTTTAGACAGGTGATTAGGATGGAGCAAGACAGGCGAGGCGTAGAGGCAAGTTGACCTCAGCCAGTCAGGGTGTATTTTCACCGTATATACAAGGGGGAAAACAACATGACTTAGGTTTCTGTAAAATAACACCAGCAAGTCTTTGTCAAAGCTTTGCTGCGATGGTGGAGGTGAGAGGTCCTTGGAAAGGACATTCCCGAGCAAGGAGTGGGAGGAAATAAGTACAGGTGACAGCTAGCGGCAGGCACCGGTGAGTGCCCACAGATTTCTGGGACAGTCGGGAAACAGCAGACCATCGCTACTTACTTGTTTAATGTTAGATCTATTAGTATTAAGATCCTAAGTTACACAGGAAAGCGTGGGAAAGATAAACAGCTCATTCATTCGGCAGAAGCACCATCTTTAGGGAACAGAATGGAGAGGGATATTTAAGGGAGGAGGGTAAAGGGAGTTCGGGGTCAGGCTCTTGGCGAGTACACGAGGGTTCACTATTCTTTCAACTGAATTGTCTGAAATATTTCAAAATGTGTTTTCAAATGGAGAGAGCTGGTCAGTGAATAGAACTCCGGATTTCTACTCCTACCTCGACCTCCAGCTGCTAATGCCTCTAAGACATGAGCCAGGGGTAGAAGTGGAGGAGGTGAGAGGGTCTGCACCCTCAGAGGCAGAGAAGGAAGCTCCTGGGAAGACCAAGAGCAGATCAGAAAGCTACTGGGTTCCAGCCCAGCCCAGCCCTGTCCCTCCCCTACCGCTCCCACCACCAGCATCCGCAGCTTCTAGCTTTACCATTTAATTTTGTTACCTTACAAGGGAGTCTACAGGCTCTCTTGTAATAAGCATCCTGTTTGCTTGTTTTAAACAGCAAATATCTGCAGGAAGGATAGTAGTCAGTGGGTATAAGACATGAGTTAGCTCAGAAATTGCTTCTGCGAATAAACATCTGGCCCTCCCCAGGTTAGATTTCCGGGGGAGGGGCTGCTGAGAAAGGAAAGTTGGACAGTTTGGAATCTGGAGGCGACCTCAAGCCCAGGGGGGATGGGGGTGTCCACTTTCCAGTTAGGCAGGTGCTCTAAGGAGGTGAGGGTGCTGGGGCTCGGAGGAAAGAGCACCCCCCGCGCCCTGGACAGGCTGGGGCAGCCCAGACCCCAACCACCCTCAGGGGACGGTGCCTTCGGGAGCAGCACGGCAGCTCGACTTTGCGAAGAAGAGCATCTGCGGCCTCTGCTCCATTTGAAATGTTTTCCTGGGCTCCCAGGAAGGATCTGTGAGGCTCCTCCTGAGGTTTTGACAAACTCGCTGTATTTTTCACATACTTAAATATCTACTCGGCTGACATCTTAATCAGTACGACTGTCAGAACATCACTTCAATTTCTGACAGGTGACACCCAGAAAAGCAAAAGCAGGTTTATTTGTAGGTAACCAGCTCAGCTCCTGCTCGGCTACTCTGTAATTTCTCCTTCTATTACCTTCTGATCAAACTCCTCAGCCGGAGCATAGAGAGGAAGGAGACTGAGGAGCACAGGGCACAGGGTCCTCATTCTGAGGCGAGGAGCCCGTGCCCTGGACGAGCAGCGACGCGCTGAGGACACACACAGGCTTTGCTCTTTTCTAAAATGTCCCGCTCAGGTCTCACACAGCTCGGCCCTGAGGCCTGGGCCCCTCTCATCCTCCTCCGGTCAGGATCCTGCCCATGGACTGAGGCGTCTGTGGCTAAGGACACTGGCCACCCCACGTACCGGAATCTCAAAATTCCCCGTGCGAATGACCGCAAGGGCACTCTCAGGGCCTGTGTGGACCTTGCCCAGGCCCCTTCTCCTGTCGGACAGTACTGCCCCCAGGCCACAGGGGCATTTGTCTGTGGAGAGTGTCTCTGGATGTGTGTGGGCAGGGTGGGTGTGTGAGGTCAGGTGTGGACCTGGGGGTGGGCAGAGGAGGGAGACAGGCTGTGGTTTGGGCTGGAAGCTGGTTTCCCTGTGCCAGCGCTTTCTAGTTGTCCCTCCAAGAAGTCCTAGAATTTTTATTTTATTTTTAATTTATGGATTTTTAAAGAGGGAGAGAGAAAGAGGAAAAGAAGGAGGTATGTGTGTGTGTGTGGGGAGAGAGAGAGAGAGAGAGAGAGAGAGAGAGAGAGAGAGAGAGAGAGAGAGAGGAATTTGTTGTTTCGTTTGTTGATGCATTCATTGGTTGATTCTTGTATGTGCCTTGACTGGGGATCGAACCAGAAGTGTTGGCTCATCAGGATGAGGCTCCTACCAAATGAGCTACCTGGTCAGGGCTGGAGTCCTAGAAGTTTTAAATTTACACCTAGCATTTCAGGTTGTGGGGATAGACACTGTTTTTATTTAATAGTTTTTAACTTAACTTTAAAATATCTAGACATATGATAGGTAGCCCTCATCTTCTGGTGCTCTTGGCACCGCAAGTAACAGGATTGGAGAACAGAGAGCAGACACCGCGTATTCCTGCCTGCATTCCTGGAGGTGGGCTTCCTAAGCCATGGTGGCTGCACTGTCAGACCCTCTAGGAGAAAGTCAGCCTCCTCGGAGTTGACATCCTGGTCAGGCTGTGAGCATGGCAGTCAGGGCTCCTAGGTGGCATTTCCTGCTGGGCTCGGCCCGGGGGCATTCCCAGAGCGCAGCTGGTCATCTGTGTGACGAGCTCACCAGGAACGGTGGGTCCCTCGGGCCTGGCTCAAGTCAGCCACTCAAGGCCTCCAGTGGCTGTGGCCTTCCCCGTGGTGTGTGGCCTCCTCGGTGACTCTTGTCTCTCTCTCCCACTTTCCCAGAGCAGGCAGACACAGAAAGGTAGGGTGGGGTGAGGCAAGGGTGGAGGGTGGGGATCGGTATCCTTCCAAGCTTCCCATTTAGCCTCCGGCTTCCAATCCTGCTCACACCCCGATTTTAGTCAAAGGCCATTTCTCAGGGAAGCGTTTCTTATGTGGAAATGAGGGCACAACCTTGGAGCCCAGCCTCTCGGCCCCTGGCTGTCGCCTGTTCCTTCCAGCTCTCTGGGATCGCACAACTGCCTGCTGTAGCCACATTTTGAGCATAAACCCGGATGGTCTACAGACGTCACCTGCCATCCGGTCTCATGGGTTTACTGCTGCTGAGATTCGGAGCTCGACTCCCAGGAAGTGGAGTCCAGCTGCCTCGGTTTCACTCCATTTGTGGACAGAAGGTTCCCAAGGGAGGAAAGTAAGACCCAGGTCACCCCTCCCGGGAGGATGGAGGTGAGGCCCCATCACTCACCGAGGCGTCCTGGGGAGCAGCCCTGGTCCGCAGGCCTCGGTCCTCCGGGGCCATCCCAGCCATGGGGCCCGGCAGCGTCGGCGTCCCTTGCTGCGATTCCTTTGGACCTTAGCCGCCACCTGCCAGGGCCAGTGTTTTCTCTCTGTCCCGGAGCTGAGCAACCTCTGGCCCTCGCTTGATGATCTACTGTCTGCCTCCCAGCATTCCTCTCTGGCCAGCCTTCCCACAAACACAGCATGTGTGTTCTGCCCGCGGCCAAGATAACACGCGACTCTGGCTAAAGGTACATCAGATAATGCCATCTGTGGCCAAGCCCCTTCCCGCCGGGGCAGGCCGAGCGAGGGACTCCGGGGCCAGGTGAGGAGCCGATGGGCCGTCCGCAGCTGGCTCCTCCGCCCAGGCCATTCCGGGAGGCCATTCCTCCTGTCTTTGCTGCCTGTCGACCATGAGTGAACTCCCATCCTTGACCCCTGCGGTGTCCTCAGGATTCCAGCTAAGCAAAGGCCCCCGGGGTTCCTTGGAGGAGGTTCCTGCAGCTGCATCAGAGCCTCGGCACAGCCTGGGCGTCTTCCATGCCTCCTACAGCGTCAGGTAAGCGGGCATGGTACAGGGTGACGCCTACTCACCCCTCTGCTGCCTTCTCACTAATGGGGGGCATGTTTGGAGGCTTTGGCTCCCTCTTCAGTGGGTCAAGGTGGAGAGAAGGGAGGGAAGGGCTGCCCGGGATAAAGGAGGATCAGGGTGCACGGCCCCTCCTCCTGCCACACAGGACCTGGAAGCTATGCCAGACACCGCAGCCGTGCCCTGCCTCGTGCCCCTGTGCCCCTGTGCCCCTTCCCATGTGTCCCCCTTGTGTACGATCTGTTTGATGTGGAGGGAGGGGTTGGGGGTGCTTGCAACAGGAGGTGCAATGAAGACTGGTGGGAAATGCAGGGTCAACCGAAGGGATAAGCTTGTCACCTCCCAGCCAGCCAGCGAGAGCTGGCGCGCAGAGCAGCGACCGGCAGGTGCTTTCCAGAGGTGACCCTTGGCCGTTGCTTGCCAGGGTCCACAGAGGAGGACACTGACGCTAAAGCACGCTTAGCGACGTGTTCAGACATAACTGGCATCAGTGCTGGGGGACAAAGTGTGGCCCCTTCCAAAACTCCACTCTGCTTTTCCCTC